>CM076574.1:855437995-855574145 GCA_034641835.2 Pinus albicaulis
TGGTGGTTCTTAACACTATATGTCATCGCGTCATATTTAAGGTTTAACAAATTCCAGTTTTGGGGTCCGGATGGGCCAGCCCCTCCCCGTGTGACTAAGTGCCAAAAACCAAGGATAATCATTTAAGCCCCTACCCGTTGCAGTTACATCCACCAAAATGTTCAGGATCAGTCACATGCGATGTGGTGCTTATATTCAACGGTTAGTCCGTCGACTTTTATGGCAATGGCCAACTATGACCGCGGGTATTCCAGACATATGCCCACACTAACTGCCCACATTTAGGGCTAGCGGCTAGGCTGTTGCAATACTTGGTAGGCACACCATTTTTGGCCAAAATTCCTATTTTAACTCGAGTTTAACTTCAGCTCTCCAAGTTTGGTGGAGGATTTTTAGGGGTCACTAGACAAATTAAGTTTAGGCTCTATCTTGAGTTAGATTCGACCAATTTTGGAGTATGAATAGCCAATTTAGACTATCTCATACATTCCAAACTCATTGGTGAGGGTTGCAGAGCCATCAGAGGACTCTTGAGAATATTTTTTGTTTAGATATGTTCTGGGGGCCACTAGGGCCATCATGGGCCAGCGACAGTTTGAGGCCTAGCCAGGGAAGCTAAAGGCCTTGTTCAGAAATCCAATAGTCAATTTTGGATGTTTAAAATGTTATGTAACTATTGGTGTGGTTTTCAGATTCTGTAAAGGAATTTTTAAGGCTGAGGTACTTCATAGAAGTTACAAGAGCCACTAGGGCCAGCAAGTGCTAGCAGGAGTTTGAGGCCTAGCCAGGGCATCTAGAGGCCTTATTCAACAAACCAATAGTCATTTCTCACTATTTTGATACTTTTTAATACATTGGAGGATTTTAAAGAAGATTTTGAGGACTTCTAGAGGTTGAGAACCCATCAGAGAAGTTTTCAGTGACCCTAGAGCCAAGGGGTTCCGCCAGGTGTTGGAGGCGAAATTGGAGCAGTGGGAGGTCATTTTATGCAAGTGAATAGTATATTATGACTATTTATGACATTATAAATCCATTGGAGGGATTTTAAAAGTCATTTGAAGACTTCTGAAGGTCGAAGAGCCACAGGGAAATTTTCGCCAGCCCAGGGCCAACAGTGGATGAAGGCCTATATTTGGGAGACAGTGCTCTTTTGGAGCAAATGATCAGTCCATTTTGAAGGTATGATATATGATGGTGACAGTAGGTGAGGTTTCAGGGACAAAAATAGAATTATGAAGGAGTTAGTGCCATAGAGAAGCTTAGATAAGCTCAAGAGAACCGACAAAAGGAATCAAGTCTAAGGAAGCCTAGATATTTTTTTAGAGTGATGACAGCCATGAAATGGATATACTGGTATTCTAAAGCCATTGGTTCAGTTCAGTTAACCATTTCAGTTGATTGTGTAACTTGTAAAAGAAAATTTCCCATAATCCCAAAGAGCCAAGTCAATATGACAAGAGCTCAAGGAGACGTAGCCCACAATATTCGGGTGAAATACTAGATTAAATTTTCTATTATGTGTTGATTTTTATTTGCCGCATTATATTTTTTTTGGACATGTTTAATATAATAATAAAAAAATGGACTTAAAGCACTTAAATAGTTAAAAAAACCACACCTGTTTCAAGTATAAAATTCCACAAAAATTCAAGTATAAGCTAGATATTTTATTTGTTTAACTGAGTGGGAGGTTCTTGAAAAGCAGAACAAGATTTCTGACCCAATTTCAGATTAGGTTAGTATCATAGCACTAGTTTCTTGCTTGACAGAGCACAAATTTTCTTGTTTGACTTCAAAGGTGTTTAAACAGTGAAAAGAATTTGACTGTTTGCAAACTAATTATTGGTTACAGTTTTGAGTTTTCTAGAGGTGAAGGGAAAGCTATTGTTAGCTAAGTCAAGAAGGAAGAAGGGTTGAAGGCATATTCCTTTCCAAAAGGACCTCAAGGCAACCCTTGAAGCACAAGAGGTTTTGTTTGCAAAAGGTTGCTTGAAGAAGAGCTTGGCTCTACAACCATTTGTTTCAGAAGCTTTGTCAATTATTTTTGAAATATTTGTGAATTTTTTTGAAATTATTTAGTTCATTTTCATAATGAAAACTTCTTCAAGTGAGGTTTCAAAATCCTCCTCCTTCACAAGATTCTTCGATGAAGAAATGAAGTGAGACTTCTACATCCTAAAGGATAGGTTGCAAATTCTGTTTGAAGATAGAAGAGAAATCACTATAATTCATGAACAATTGGTTGCTATGAAGTAAGAGAAGGAAGAAATTCTTTAAAGAATGCATGAGATGGAGATGCAGCTCCATCAAGCCAAAGAGGCCTTAACCAGGAACATTTGTGAATCAGAGCTAATACACTCTAATTTGTCTTCAATTTCCTCTTCAGATAGATGTGTTGGTTCATATGAAAATCACACTAGAGGTATAGGGTCCAAGTTAATGTTTAAAATGGGCTATGAAGGAAAGGGTTTAGGAAAGCATGCACAACACATGATTGATTCTATTTTGGTTGAGGAACAACCTAAGAAATTTGGTCTTGGTTATGTTCAATATTATGGAAAAAACTCTACAACCATGAAGGCATTTGAGGCAACTTCAAAAACAACTTTTGTTCCAAGCTCTAAATCACAAACATGTCAAGTTTGTTATCAAGTTGATTGCCATTGTTTGAAGCCTATGTTGCAACAATATGTGTATAGACATGTAGCTTATGGTGAGCACGAGAGTTCATACAGTTTTCGAGAAATGGACACTGATGTTAGTCTTCAAAAGAAAGTTGGAACCTCTACAAGTTCATCTCTTCAAGAAGGTAAAAAAGGTGGACATGCAAAGTAACATTCGAGGTATAATTCTTCCCATAGTCAAGTAGATTGTGTTTTTGTTAAGCATGGCAAATCTGCATGTGTGAAAGGAAGAAAGAGTTGTTGTTCCTATTGTGGTCTATATAACCATGTTTTTTCGAGATGATGGAAGAGGATGAAGGCATACAAGAAAAAATTGAGGCAAAGGAAACTTGCAAAAAAGGCGCAAAATACTTGCACACATTGCCAAAGAAAGGGACATGTTATTTCCCAATGTTGGACATTGCATCCAACTAATCATCCCAAGCACATGAGGCAAGAGGATAGAAAGATTGGTGAAAGTGGAACCAAATATTCCATCGTTGATGTGAGAACAGATGTTTCACATGAAGAATATTTTCAGCAACAAAAGTTGCTGTGGAAGTGGGTTGGTAAGAAGTGGTTTGACTTGTTGACACAGTAAGACATACATTCATTTGTACATATGAAAATTTCAGTTATGTATGCATGTTTTCTGTTGTAATCTCATGTTTTTTTGAGCCACCTTGGATCAATGATCAAGGAAGCGATGTTCAGCTACCTTCTATCAATTTCTCGCCAGAAATTTCTGAGTGAGTTCAAGGAAGACAATTCTTGACAGGAGGACAAGCGCATCCAAAAACGGAAGTGTCGACTACCTTCAAGTTGTGGTACAAAGGCACTAAGCCATGCAAGGAAAGTGTACGGAGGCTGAAAAGTAAGGGTGTTGTACTCTCATCTACTGTACAGATCAATAAATCAGTCTTTTGGGGTCCAAAAGATTCCCAATGGGGAGGTGTGATCAGATTTGGATCAAGGACCTAAGTGATAGCTCAAATTTCAAAGTGTTCAGAAGTGTGCCAAACTTGAGCGAATGGATAGATCTCGTCTTCCTGACTCTAGCGCCATGAACGACTTAGAGAACCAACACCGTATGAAGAAGTTATTGCGATTTGAAAAGTCTAGTAAACTATAATTTTTGGCTTTTGACCAAGTTTGACTGGGTTTTTGGAAATTCAAAAAGAGAATATTCCAGGTAATATTCCTCAAAATATTCCCTGAAATATTCCATTCAGACCAATCAAATCATGCCAAGTGGCACGTTGTGGTTCGTTGGATGAGTAGCACGTGTTTTTTAAGGGCCAATGGGAGGTTGCCCCATGGCAGACCCGAAGGCCACCACGTGGTCCAGTTTCGTGCTGCAAAATTTTGTTAGGGTCCCTGGGGCTCGACCTCGAGACCTGTGGCCAAACACGCCCGTGCTTTACCGTATGTGCTATGGTGGTTCTCAACACTATATGTCATCGCGTTATATTTAAGGTTTAACAAATTTCGGTTTGGGGTTCCGGAGGGGCTAGCCCCTCCCCACGTGACCAAGCACCCAAAACTAGGGATAATAATTTAAGCCCCTACCCATAGCAGTTACATCTGTTGGAAGGTTCGGGAGCAAACAAATGTGATGTCGCGGTTATATTCAACGGTTATTCTGCCGACTTTTATGGCAATTATCAATCGTGACCGTGCGTATTCCGGACATGTGCCCACACTAATTACCCAAATTTAGTGCTAGCGACTAGGTTGGAAGAATCCTTGGAACGTGTGCCATTTTTGGCAAAAATTCCTATTTTAACTGGTGTTTAACTTCAATTCTCCAAGTTTGGTGGAGGATTTTTAGGGGTCATTGGACAAATTGAGTTTAGGCTCTATCTTGAGCTAGATTCAGCCAATTTTGGAGTATGAATAGTCAATTTTGACTATCTCATACATTCCAGACTCATTGGCGGGGATTCCAGAGCCATCGGATGAATTTTGAGTAGGATTTTGCTTCAGATAAGTTCTAGGGGCCACTAGGGCCACCATGGGCAAACAACAGTTTGAGGCCTAGCCACGACAACTAGAGGCCTTATTTAGAAATCCAATAGTCAATTTTGGTTGTGTCAGATTTTATAAAACTAATGGTGTTGTTTGCAGATCCTGTAGAGGAATTTTGAAGGTCGATATGCTACAGATAAGTTCCAAGGGCCACCAGGGCCAGCAAGTACCATCAATAATTTAAGGCCTAGCCAGGGCATCTAGAGGCCTTATTCAGAAAACCAATAGTCATTTCTGACTGTTTTGATACTTCTTAATCCATTAGAGGAGTTTTTAGAAGCTTTTTAGGACTCTTATAGGTCAAGAACCCATCAGATAAGTTTTCAGTGACCCTAGAGCCAAGGGGTGCTGCCAGGTGTTAGAGGCGAAACCAGAGCAGCTGGAGGCCATTTTCTGTAAGTGAATAGTGTATTCTAAATATTTTTGACATTATAAATAAATTTTAGTGATTTTAAGAGTCATTTGAGGAATTCTGAAGGTCGAAGAGCCACAGGGAATTTTTGGGCAACTCAGGGCCAATAGTGGATGTAGGCCTAGATTGGGGAGCTAGTGCTCTTTTAGAGAAAATGATCAGTCCATTTTGGAGGTTTGATATGTGATGGAGACATTAGATAAGGTTTCAAGGACAGAAAAATAATTATGAAGAAGTTATTTCCATAGATAATCTCAAGAGCACAGATAAAAGGAATCAAGTCTAAGGAAGCCTAGATCTATTTCCAGAGTGATGACAGTCATGACAGGGATATAATGGTATTATAAAACCTTTGGTTCAGTTCAGTTAACCATTGAATTTGATTTTGTAACTTGTAAAAAAAATTCCATAATCCCAAAGAGCCAAGTCAAGATGACAAGAGCTCAAGGAGACGTAGCCCACGATATTTGAGTGAACTCCTAGATTAATTTTTTTGTTATGTGTTGATGTTTATTTGTTGCATTATATTTTTGTTTCACATTTTTAATATCAACAAAAACAAATGGACTTAAAGCACTTAAACAGTTAAAAAAATTACACATGTTTCAAGTATAAAATTCCGCAAAAATTCAAGTATATGCTATATATTTTATTTTTTTAACTGAGTGAGAGGTTCTTGAAAAGCATAACAAGTTATCCAACACAGTTTCAGATCAAAAATGAAAGTGTGATTCACATTTATCTAGACTAATTTCTTGGTCGTCAATATTTCTTAGTTAATGAAAGCATGGAGGCCAAAAGATTTCCACAATCCAACATTTGACTAGTGGTCATGTATGGGCGGACTTTTTCCTTGTATTGTCTTCTGTGAACTAGACTCCATGATTTTCCATCTTATAATTTCATTAACATAAAGGGGTGGTTTCTATTTTTCTTTAGTAGTCAATTAAAAAATAAAATTGGCATAAGGATTTGAGAACCATCTCTCATTTCACCATATGATGCATAAAACTATGATGTCTATAACCTTTGAAAAACACGTAATACTGGTGTTTAAAAATATCAAAATATTAATTTGTAAAATAAAAGAGGGAAATTAATTTAAACAATTAGCCCGTCCTTGTAATCATGCAACAAGAGTCAGGTAACCTAGTAACAACCTCTAGTTAGAGAAGGGGGTGTATTATCAGAGCTCCCAATTTTAACACTTGGACTTAATAGGCTCTATAGCAACAGGGACTTAGGTTAAAATTCCAACTCATTTCTCCAAATTTTCTTGCACTCCTCTTAATATTATGGTCCTTAGTAGCCATTTTGAGATTTAGAGTTCCTTTATCTTCCAAAATCTGATCTCCATGTGAAATTGTTAGTATGCATATAAAATTGTTTAGGTGCTTATAATGTGTTTGACAGAATGTATGAAAGGAGTGACATTTCATGGATTTCACTTCTAATATGGTAAAATCGCTAGGGATATGCCTAAGAATCCACTTTATTTTTCGATAAAGGAAAAATGCAATTGAGATGGTTCAGACATACTAGCTCACCTATGTGAGTTTATTTTTTTTCATGTGTTGGCCTACTAGCTTTAAAATTAAGCGTAGAAAATCATTGCAAAAGTATCAATTTTAACTTTTAGTCTATGTCCTTATGGAAGTGCACTCGTTGATATATGTTAAAAATGTGTATAAGGTTGAATTAGTATATATATACTTATGTTCTTTCAAATATGCTAGTAATAGGAGAAAGAGGGATGTATGGTAAAAGAATACCCAACCAAAAGGTGGTATCAAGAAATGCAAGCATTTCCAAATATGTTAAGATTGGGAATTCAATGTTGTACACCAATCATTTGACATAATTCTTGAATAAAATGTGGTCTCTTGGATTGCAATCATTATAGGGTATGCTTGCATTGAAGCATAGAGACAAAGAGTGAGGCTAAAATTATTTGTATATCTTTGATGATTGAGGACCATCACTACATTCCAAAGCTTTAGTGAGATGCTCAACAAAAGAAAACCAGCAATGAATTTTATCAACCAAAATGGCATTAGGTACCTCCTGAACCCTTATTTCATGCATATTCATCCTTTCTTCATCATCTTAAGATCAATAAAAATTCCCATAATTCTGAAATGGAAGCACAGTGATAAAGAAAAACCTTGGAAACCAAGAATTTCCAGATTGTTGCTCCTTAGCTACTCAGGGACTTCAACCCGTTATGGTCTTCCTGCATTTCAACAATGAATACCAACATAGGGCACGGAGTTCAGCCACCTATCATTGCAATATGTCCATCTCCCACAATCAACACATGTTGTGAGGACTGCCCTTCATCTGTTGTAGAAGTCCTTCTCCACACACAAGTATCAGGCTCCAAAATCCTACTTCTAGTTGATCAAACCCTTGCGCTCATCAAATTCCAAGATAGAAGTCACCTTAGTCCATCAAGGTGTTGTGCTTCGACACCAATTCGCACACTATCACATTGTCCTCGAGCAAACCATATGTGCTCAATCTCGTCCACACTTGGTCCTCTCTCATGCTACCCTCCAACAATCCACAAGAGATCAATTCGATGTTGTAACATATGCACCTATTAGGGCATCCCGACACCTAGGAGACCCTTACACACAAATTCCCACAAACTTCACCAATCTACCCTTTGCTTCTGAAATAAAGGAGATAGTGCACAAATCTGGGCACATGAAAATTTTCTTACCTAGGACACCATCAACTCATCAACCAAGGGAACATATGCAACTCTTTGTGTTATTCTCCTCTTGCCTCTCATATGATATGCCTGTTGTCACCTTCACTACTTGGTAGGCTTCCTAACAGTCCACGTGGGATCCTCCAAACAACTCCTAAGGTTTCCTCAAGCTTCCCATCAATCGATCCATGCTTTAGTCAAAATATTTGAACAAACATCCTTCCAAAACACTGCTTCACATGTGTTTGTACCTTACTATTCATGACACCTAGTTAGGGCACTTGCTGCAACCTTAAATTCTCCCAAAAATTACGAAACCGACCCTTAAATGGATATGACACACCTCAAGAGGCCTCCTCCCCACTCATGCTACCACTAAGGATAGGTGTCAAGCGGAAGCCTTGATGCACCTTGTACACATCCAAGTTGTGTGCTATGGCCCAGGGCCTAGCATAAAATCCCTAAAACCGTGATACAATTCTCTAACCCTGCCCCAAACAAACTTCAACATAAGCATTTGTCCTTCTTAGGAACTCGGCCTAATAGCCAACCTCCTCATCCCCCATAATATATTTCATACCCTCTCCTCCACTTTGTTGAGGACACTCTAGTTGCGTCTTGATTTCAGAGCTCATTTTCCTTGAGAGGATGTTACACAAGATGGATGATATAAACATATCAAATCACCCTCTATTTATATCCAAATGAGGGGCTCCATGAATTAGTGAAGAGACACATCTATTGGCTAATTTTTACTTCAAGTCTAAATGACTTGAAAACCAATAATTACTTATCAACTTCAAAAATGCATTTCTCCTTAACAAAAACTCAGAATCAAATCATTCTCATTGTGTTAAAATTGTCTCAATGAGCACTATCATCCTCATCCGTCACATTTTGAAAAATTATCATGGTTTTATCCCAAAAATCGATGGGTGAAAAATGCCCAAGCTTGGATTTCAAGCCCACAAGCCTACTTGTAGCACTTGTGACCTCCAACCCTCGAATAATAGGGCTTGGATTAACTCCCAAGATACACAAAAATAAACACTCCCTCTTAGCAAGGAAGGTAATTCCAATAATAGGAAGAAACCATCTTCATCTCTAGTGATAACACTAGCCCATCTGGCATCCATCAGTGTAGCATACCCTGTAGATGAACTCGACAATCTCGGTAGTGCCTTTTCCTTGTCATGTATGAGCCTAAAGATCATGAACCTCCATAGTGTTCCTCCCTCTAAGGTTAGACTCCCTCTAAGCCTACATGATCTCCACTAGATCAGTCCTACAAGGATTGATCCTCTTGGATCAAATACCACTTGTGAAAATCCCACCAATCTTGGATATGAAACACCATGATCCATTGGAGAACATAGTCTGCCAATATCCACTCCATCATATGTATCCATATCGATCAATCTGATATTGTCCATGCCAAACAAATCCTCAATTTCTCCCAACCATCCATGACAAATCAATGGAATTCCATAATCAGCAAACCAACCTACAACAAACTGTTGTTCACTAGGCTCACCACCAATCCACCGGAACTCCGAATCACTCTCGCTGTAAGGCCAGTGAAGACCACATCTCCATGTCTTCAAATGAACTCTCTTCTCCATGATCTAAACACCCACAACTCCCTCTGATTTTCTTCGCTGTGCACACTCTGATTTAGTGGCCCTCAAAGTAGCTCAGATATGCTCTAATACCATGTTGATCCCAAATTTTAGAGCTCTTTCTTTGAGAGGAAGCTGCACAAAATGGATTCTCTAAACACAAAAAATCACCCTCTATTTATATCCAAATGAGGGACTCCACAAATTAGTGAAGAGACACATATATTGGCCAAAATTTACTTCAAGCCTACATGACTTGAAAACCAATAATTTCTTGTCAACTTAAAAAATTCATTTCTCCTTAACGACAACTCAGAATTGGATTATTCTCATTGCATTAGAATTTTCTGGATGAGCACTATCATCCTCATCCATTACATTTTGAAAACTCATCATGGTTTTGTCCCAAACATCGATGGGTGCAAAACCCCCAAGCCTGAGTTTCAAGCCCACAAGCCTACTTGTGGTTCTTTTGACCTCCAACCCTCGAATACTAGGGCTTGGAGTACCTCCCAAGCTACAAAAAAAACAACAATGAGGATATAGGAGAATATGAAATCTCTTCATGGATGTTTTCAACTCATTCATGGAGGTCGACAGCTTCAGGATAAGAAAAATAGAGAACATGACCTAGGAAAGGATGCCTTGATTCACATTGTAGCAAGAATTCAAGGTGGAGCCAAAGGGAGAGGGGGGCGGGGCGGGTGCATCACTTTCAACCCCACCTAGATTCTTTAAGGATGTTATAAAACAAGGGCCTTCTTAGTCAAACCCTGAATATCTCTTTAGACCTACATTCACGGTGGAACAAAAAACTCAAAACCCCTTATATTGAAGTGGATAAAATTGCATGAAGGATTCATAGCCATAGATTATGAATTGAAAGTGATTATTTGTCATTTCAATGTTTTTTTGCTACATCATCAACTATTCAAGAGTGGGTATGCATGAATTGGTCTTATGATGTTGGGATACATCGATTCTTAAGAAGATTTTTTGTTGTATTTTTTCCTAAGTTAGAGGACCAACAAAATTTCTTTTATTAGTGACCCTAGTTTTGGGGTGGGTCCAACCTCTCTTTTAAACATTGCTTTCCTAATTTTAATCCTCTCTCAATGTTGACTTTTGAAACTTTGGTATGGGTAAGGATCCCTAATTTTCCCATCCATAATACACATCCAAATATCTTAGAATATGTGGGAAACTTAATAGGCCACTTCATCAAAATTGAACTTGATAAGATTACAAAAGGAATTTTCACATTTGTTTGCATATGTGTCAAACTGGACCGTAGTAAATGATTGCTGAAAAATTACTCCTTAAATGGATACGTAGGGTTTACTCACAACTGTTGGATTATGAAAATACATCATTTTGCAGTAATACTTCTCAGCAACCCATCTACCTGTAGAATGACTAACGATATTTGTAAGGTTCCTCTTTGCACTCACGTTCCAAGAAGAAGAATCATGGATAGCAAGATCCAAAAGGAACCAAAAGTTCTAACTCCATCGCAACTCATGGGCTAGATAACTCACAATTAGAAGTCACATGATGTCAACATTTTTCTTTCATATTTAGCTCAAACTCATGATATGCTCAACCCTTAGAAGAGGAAGCTCACCCTTCAATCAATATGACACAAGATTCATCCCTGATTTCTGTATCTTCAAAGAGTGGGAACAAACACACCAACAAACAAAATCACTCAAATAATGACAAAGAGCCAACAAATATGAAAAGGAACTCAACAATGGAAGTATCTTAGGGAAAAGAAGTTATTATCTCATCTCCATTTATCCCTAACAATCCCTCAAGATAGATAAATGCCTAGAAGAAAAAAGAAAAGAAAAAAAAGCCAATATGCAATCATAAAATCTAAATATATAAATAAATACAATGTAATGTTATATAATGTGTTTAGAGAAATATTGATGTTAACTAATGTTCAAAAGTAATAAAAATGATTTACAAACAAAAAATAATTATTTTAATAAAAAAAAAATTATAAACTTTATCATATATATAATGAAACGCTGTAATTTGATATTTAGTTATTAAATTAAAGATTTTTTTCTCAAGAATCGGATTTTAAATTCAATTTCATCTTAGTATATCCATTCCTTTCTAGAATAAAATTATCATGAAAAGATACTAGGCATTTTGTTTAATATCCTGGTGTGGTGTTTTAGTTACTGAAATATATTAATATATGTTGGATTATATCTATGTTGGATAAATAATTTTCTAAAATTTTAATTTAATATTTTAACTAATAATATGTCTTTATACCTAAAATATTTTTATTATGATTAAAAGCTAATATTAGTTTAGAGATGGAAAAATTAGTATAATTGAGTAATTACTTATTACATAAGAATGTAGGTTGGTATATTACTGTTATTTGAGAAAATTTGTGTCATTTGAAATGATTTAATGATGGTGTAATAAGCGAAAGAGGGGTAAAATTATATATGCTTTTAAGTTTTAAGACTTTAAGTTATTTTCTTTGAGAAAAATAAGATAATAATTAATTATAATTAATTTTAAATTTTATTTTAATATTAAAAAATATTTTAATTCAAATAATAACTATAATGAAATTTAAATTTCATATAATCATTGCTAACATTAATTTTAATGGAGTTATGTATCTTTTAATAATACTTAATTTCAGGTTTCTAGGGACTTGAATAGATGGTGATGAGGCAATGTGTTAAGACACTCTTTGATGTGAAGTCACTGGTTTAATTCTCCACCCCAATCAGAATGATATTTTGGACATGAAGAAGATGTAGTACTCCCAAGCTTACAAAATAAAATAAAATAATAGTTAACCTAATATCATTCCTTATCTTCAATAAAATCTCTCTCCAATAAAAATAAGCTTAGATGAAGAACTCAAATCTCATTATTTATTTTTAAAATTTACCTTTATATTTCTTCAAGTATATCTTAAACCAATCTAAATTAAAGCCTATGCAAAATATGTTGTAAATTTATGTTATATTATGCAAACATTTTCACTACGTTAAATTATACAAAAATAAAAATATATTTAATGTAGTCAAAATGTTTGCATAATATAACATAAATTTGCAACATATCTTGCATATAAATCTAGAGTTAAGATATATATATATATATATATATTATCTTAACTCCAGATCTATTAAGTAACAAGAGGGATCAAATTTCTCTATGTGAAATTCTATTTTTATAATATTAAATTCATATTATATAAAGTAAGTCGTACAATATTCTAAATTTTATGAAATTTAATCTAATGGAAATAGCAGTCTCATTTTTTGGTTACATCATCTAGTAAGAGAGTAAGAAGATGGTTGGGAGATAAAGAGGAAGAGGAGTTCTTGCTTATATGTGTTGTAACCACCATTTTAAGTGGAAACAGATAATTAAGGATTAGTTGTCTTGTTGTGTTATTTTCTTTTAAATAAGAATATGTGAACAAAATGAAATGTTTATTGAAATAAAGATTTACTGTGGAAGTGGTTTCATAAGTAAATGATTGGTAAAAAAGTAAAATCAAGATCTGATGTTAGTTAGAAAACAGTTTCACAGTTAACCCAAAACTCTGGAATAAATAGAACATTCCAAGGAAAGTTTGGGGTTGGATCTGTGCACAAAGAAAGAGACACTTTGTGGACTGGAAGCAAGGAGGGTTCCTTTCCAGAACAGATAATATTCTGGGTTGGAGTTCTGGACCGGATTGTCCCGTGAACTCCCCAGTGCTACTGTTTTCACTGGAGTCGGAGGGTAATGGACCAGATCGTCCTGGAAACCTCCTCCAGAACTTTCTGAAACTAACAACGAACTCAGACTTGAGCTCGGGGGAGAGCTGCAGGAGGTGATCGCTCAGCTCGTGGAAGGGAGGCACATACACCACTTCACTCGAATCTCGGGACATATGAGTAGATTTGGTTTTAATGGTTGATTTAATGGAAAATTGTTCACTGGTTTACTTGTCATTAAGACCTATTATAAGGCTATGAAGTTGTCCTGTGTTTAACAGGGGACGGACAGAAGAATTATAATAATGACAGAATTGTATCTTTTATTTTCAGTTACTGTGTATACACTTATAGTTACAACAGAAGATCAAATTGTAGCATAATATTGTACTGTTTCCTTTCCAGAGACTAGATGTACATATTTAATTCTTACAAACTGTTGAATTTGAAAAACTGTACGTTTTTACCAGAAGAAAATACACATGTACAGATAGAAAGAGGAACTGAAGAGAGTAACCAATATTTTTATTTCCATTCAAGAGCAGAGTAGATTAGAGTAGGAAATGACCATACAGAATGCTCATAGGAACGGTTATTATTACAGTATCAATATACAGCTCAGGAATGATAAATCAAATGTATGAAATCATGTAGCATTTAAAACACAGTAATCAGTGTATATCATAAACCTGAACAAAACTAGAACAGGAGTAACAGTAAAACGAAACAAGTTTCCTTTCTTTCCTTTTTCCTAAGAAAAATATACTCTTATTTTAGCGTCAGGGCGAGAGAGACCGTTAACCCTTAGCGCCTGCAGAGACAGGCCTCAGGGTAGGTCGTCTCTCTCCTTGGGAGAACACGGACAAATAAAGTGATCCGGACACTGTAACACAGTTATTGTAAACAATCTATTCTCAGAAACAATGAAGTAGAACATGGTATAGCGCATTAGAAAGTATAATCCAACCAGAGACCACATGTACCAATACAGGTCTGAAACAAATAACTGCATGCACCATATGCATGCGCTTGAAGGCGCTATTAACACCAGAGTATGCCTCATGAGAGAAAACGCAGCATAGCTTGGAAACTGAAGATACGCTCAGAAATAAAACACAAACAGTTGCCGCACGGTATAGATTACAGCCATTTAAAAGCTTAAGGTCTGACATAACTTAAAACTGCAATGGACCTTGACATATAGCGAACGCATGCCTACGAGGAATTGCCCGAGTTCAACAAAAATGCGCCCACGGCGCCGACAAACGTGGTTAGCATACAACGGCGGGTCATAGCAAAACCCTAGATGATAAAGAGCCGAAACACGGTCGAGATTGTAACAGTTTAAATACATCCATTGCTAAAATCAAAGGACTAGCTTAACAAGGCAAGGCAGCCTGGGCGCCTGCCAAAGTCTCAACGCCTTCAGCTACGAATACTGGGTTCGGGTACATAAATCCCATAGCAAGGGTTAAATACCTGTGCAAACGAGTGATGGCATTAGTTTGTTGAAGCCGAAGATTAGGTAGCAGTCGAGCGGAGGGAGATGTACCTGAGAATCAAACGGACTCTGCACCTATCAACAGAACCCCAAATTGTCAGTGAACGGAGTCTAAGGTAAATCGATGAAAGCTAAAACGAATCAATAAGTTAAAAGCAAACCCTTTTACCTGAGCAAACGCAGTTGGGGCGTCAGGGACGAGGAATGTACAGTTGGAGAAATTGATCAGCCGAGACGGGGAACTTAAAACACACAATCCACAGTCAGTATGTGTGTATGCCATTAGTGGAAAGCCGGAACAAGATTTGCGAGGCTGCGAAGACTACCTGGTGTGATAAGCCAACTGCTCGTATGCAGGAAACCCCCATCGACCCACTGTGCAACCGAACAGGAAACCCCAAGGCGCAGACCCTGCCTCCAGAGGTTCCGGCGAGGCATCGCAATGACTGAAGAGTCAGTTACGGGCGGGGTAGGCATTACCCAACCCTAACGAATCTGCACCGTCGGTTCCGGATGGCCATCGACGGTCAGATGCTCGCCAGGTTCGGATCGATGGTACAAATGAATATCCCGAGGCATTAAATCATTACCGGATCCCAAGAACCAATAAACATTGATACACATACATAAATCAGGATTTGAGTTGTAATATCACCGAAGCCTCCAGAACTTTAATAATAATAAACCAAAAGCTATGTCAAGATATGTGGTAATTAAACGTGCAGCAATGCGTGTCAGTTAACTCGTGAACACCGCAATTGCAAATCATTATCTATACGTTGCTAAATGTCAAGTGTTCATGACCGCATTATAAACTAATACCCAAAGTTTATCAGTTAAATGTTTTTTTTTTATTGGTTATTACTGTAGTAACTTTGTTTTAATGATGTGTGTGACAAGTGGTATCGGAGCCTGTTACAAGGCTGGGACCCTATTGGGCCAACTAACGTTCAAACTGTGTGTTAATTATGCACAGTCCAACAAGTAAATGGAAAGACAAGGGAGACGGACCCCTTCACAACAGTCACAGCGAAATGTTGGGGACATGCAGCCTCCGCGAGGGGGCAACGCTGAGATGTGGGTTCAGTTGGGGATTGAACAGCACCAGCGGTCAAACCGGCTGATGGAAGAACAACAACAGCAGACCCGCATCTTATTGCATACAGTACAACAGTTGCAGGAGGAGATGGAGAGGGTACGATAGGAGAACGCCAGAATGATGCAGGAGCAGGAAAGAATCTTAAAAAGCCTGTCTGATAAACAAAACCACAGGAACGAAAATCCCAGTGCTGATAGAGAACACCAAGAGGGGAATGAACAGCAAACTGAAGAGCAAGATGTGAGTCAAAAAGAAAAAAGTCTGTCCCGGCGCAATACCTTGAACAGAAACCTTAATGAAGCAGAATCTGAAAATGGAACAGAACGGAAAGCAGGAAAAAGACACAAGGTGGAATTACATGGGGAATTTAGAAAGATTAAACCACCCACCTTCGATGGAGAAAAAGAAGAGGTAGCTGAGACCTGGTTGATAAATATGAACAAGTACTTCCAAGTGTATGATTATGACAGTGGTCTCAAGGCATGATTGGAAATTTATCAGCTAAAGGACAAAGCCACCCTATGGTGGGAAGAAGTGAAGAACGTGAAGGGGATAGAAGATCAAGACGTAACATGGGATAAGTTCCAACAGTATTTTAAGGACAAATATTTGACGGAGCGTTTTTACGATGAAAAAGCTCGGGAATTTCATGACTTAAGGCTAGGCCAGTTGACTATAGACGAGTTCATCACCAAGTTTACATCATTACTGCGTTATGTACCGTATCTAAGAGATGAAAAGGCCAAGGTTCAGAGATTTCTGAGTAGTTTACCCACCCATATGAAGGAGCGTATTGAATTTGTCAATCCTAGAACGATGGATGAAGCTATCGGAAAGGCAAGGCTGTGCTACCAGCAAGAAAAAAATAAGGTAGATCAAGGAAAAGGATGGCCAGCAAAGAAGGAAAATAGGAACAGTGCTGGATTCAAAAAGGGCAAAACCAGTAACTTCAGGAATTCAGCCAAGAATTCAATTAACAAGCAATTCGGCAGAAACCATCAAAGGATTAGATGGCCAGGTGAAGATAAAACTGTGGAAGCTTCAAATAGACCAGAGCAAACTCCAAACCAGAGACCACCTCTGCAATGTTGGGGCTGTGGGGCAGCGCATTACTATCGAGATTGCCCACAACGGGGAAAAGTTGAAACAGTGAATAATTTGCAGGAAGCCTCTACGGTGGGGGACGTTGCCAGAAGCATACCGAGGATTCACGCTGCATTGGAGGATCGTCAGACTGATTTCCAACCCACCATGATAGAACTGGAAGGTAAATTGTTTTCTCAATCTATTTCTATTTTAGTGGACCCAGGCACAAGTCTGAGTTATATAAGTCCTAAACTTGTAGAAATCTGTAAACTACCAAGTCAAAACTTTAAGAAAAGCTGGTTGGTTCAGTTAGCTACAGGAGCTAAAAGAAACGTTAGTGCTAAAATAACAGATTGTGCTCTGCAAGTCGGCGGACAGCAGTTAATGGTGGATTTAAATATTCTGCCCTTGGGCTCTTATGATGTCTTGTTGGGTATGGATTGGTTGGAGAAACATTGGACTCTTATAGATTGCAAGGAAAAGGTAGTTTACTACAGAGATTAGAATGGTAATCGCCAAGAGATTCAGGGCTTAAAGAAGCTTGTACATCTGCGACCAGTTACCGCTTCTCAGTTGGCAAGGTGTATGAGGAAAGGATGCCAAATGTACGCTATACAGGTCGGGCTGTCTGAACTCAAGAACAAGGCTGCTACATTAGAAAATATACCTGTAATATAGGAATTTAAAGACGTATTTCCTGAAGAAATACCAGGATTACCACCTAAAAGGGAGGTTGATTTTACAATAGAACTGCTGCCGGGAGCTTCACCAATTTCGCGAACTCCCTACCGTATGAGTGTGCCAGAATTGACTGAGCTGAAAATGCAGCTTCAGGAATTGCTGGATAAAGGGTACATTAGACCCAGCGTGTCACCTTGGGGAGCACCTGTGTTTTTTGTCAGGAAAAAAGATGGAACCATGCGCATGTGCACGGATTACCGACAGCTAAACAAGTTGACTGTTAAGAACAGATACCCCCTACCCCGTATAGATGACCTGTTCGATCAGGTAAAGGGAGCTACTGTGTTCTCGAAGATTGATTTGCAGTCTGGCTATCATCAGATCAGAATTAAAGATGAGGATATACACAAAACTGCCTTTCGCACAAGGTATGGCCACTATGAATTCGTGGTACTGCCTTTTGGTTTAACTAATGCTCCAGCCACTTTCATGAGACTGATGCATAGTGTATTCCATCCTTACCTGGACAATTTTGTGCTAATCTTCATTGATGATATACTGATTTATTCCAAGAATGCAGAGGAACACCAGAAACATTTGCGCATGGTGCTAGAGTTACTAAGGAAGCACCAGCTATATGCAAAATTCAGTAAATGCGACTTCTTCAAAGAAGAAATACAGTATCTTGGACATGTGATATCTAAGGAGGGTATAGCGGTGGACCCGGAGAAGATCAAGACCATTATGGAGTGGAAGGTGCCACAAAGTGTAGCAGACATACGATCGTTTATGGGTCTCGCTGGATACTACAGGCGATTTATAAATGGGTTTTCCAAGATAGCTTTTCCCATTACTTCCTTACAGAGGAAAGGAAAGATTTTTAGATGGACAAAGGAATGTCAGGACAGTTTTGAAAGGCTGAAGCAGTTATTGACCACTGCACCTGTTTTAAGTGTGGCAGACCCGGATAAGGAGTTTGAGGTTTGTACAGATGCCTGCAAGGAGGGAGTCGGAGCTGTACTATCACAAGAGGGAAAGGTGATAGCGTATGAATCTCGCAAGCTGAAAGATTATGAACAGAAATACTCAGCTTACGATTTAGAGCTGACAACGGTGGTGCATGCTCTCCGAGTATGGAGGCATTATCTACTTGGAAAGAGGTTTGTGTTAAGGACTGACCATAGTAGTCTAACCAATTACTTCAAACAAGCTGATTTAAATTCTCGACAAGCGAGATGGAATGCTTTCTTGAGCGAGTTTGATATCGATCTGCAACATGTAAAAGGAAAAGAGAACCGGGTTGCGGATGCATTAAGCAGAAGAGTGCACAGCATTTGTGAGTTATATGTTAATCAAATTGAAACCAGATTTCTGGATCAAATCAGAATGGAAGCTGACAAGGATCCTGAGTATAAGTATCTGTGGCAGCAGACGCAAACACCTGAAGGCCAAGGTGAGCATGGCGATTATGAGATTAACCAGGATGGGTTGCTGGTTTTCAAGAAAAGGATAGTTATTCCAAACAGGCTGGAATTAAAAACCATGATACTAGATGAATATCACAGAAGCAATTACGCTGGACACCCGGGATACCAAAAGATGCTGACTGCTATTCGAAAGGATTACTGTTGGTCGGGTATGAGGAAGGATATAGCAAATTATCTGAATAAGTGTTTAGAGTGTCAGCAAGTGAAGGTGGAACATAGGCATCCTGCTGGATTAATGCAGCCCATACCTATCCCTGAATGGAAATGGGAGGTAATCTCATTAGATTTTATTACTGGACTACCGAAAACAAAACGAGGAAATGACTCTATAATGGTAGTATTGGACCAGCTAAGTAAATCAGCACATTTTATACCTGTCCAATCCACCTATAAGACAGTACAGATAGCGGACTTATTTATGCGTGAAATCTTTCGGCTGCATGGCATTCCTAAGACCGTTATCTCGGACAGAGATGTGAAGTTCACATCCGCTTTCTGGAAGGCCCTGTTTGCAGGTTTAGGGACGCAAGTACATTTCAGTACTGCATACCATCCGCAAACCGATGGTCAAACCGAGCGAGTGAACCAGATACTGGAAGATATGTTAAGGATGTACGTTATGCAGCAACCCATTAAATGGGAAGAGTATTTACACTTGATAGAATTTGCGTACAATAATGGTTATCAGGAATCCTTAAGGATGAGTCCGTTTGAGGCATTATACGGACGGCAGTGTAGAACCCCCATTAATTGGAGCAGCCCAGACACTAAACTTATGTTGGGACCAGATATGCTAGCCGAAATGGAAGCGGAGGTAAAGAAGATCAGACAGAATTTGAAAGCAGCGCAAGACAGGCAGAAGGTGTATGCGGACAGGAAGAGATCGTACCGTGAGTATGAAGTTGGAGATCACGTATATGTCCGGATTAAACCGAAGAAAAGCACATTAAGATGGGCATCTTGTGCAAAGCTAGCACCTAGATTCTGTGGTCCTTTCCAAATATTGGAAAGAGTGGGACCGGTGGCGTATCGCTTAGCGCTTCCTAGCCACATCCGGGTGCATAATGTCTTTCATGTATCGTTATTGAAACGATACGTTCATGATCCTAGACACATAATCCATTGGCAAAAAATTCAGGTAGTGAATGCATGATGGTTAAAATTATAATATGATGTTAGAGACCTACAAAACTAACATAAAGTTCTTAATGTGCAGGTAGAACCGGACGGAGAGTTTCTGGTCGAGCCTCACAGTATAATAGACCGGAGGGAAATCATGCTCCGGAGACGAGCCATCGCCCAGGTTAAAGTGCAGTGGAAGCACTTTGGACCTGAGGAGGCCACTTGGGAAGACGAGAGTTTCGTCCGTGAAGCTTATCCAGAGCTTTTCTCTGCAAGAGAATAGAAACACCGAGGACGGTGTTCCCCTTAGGGGGGGGAAACTGTAACCACCATTTTAAGTGGAAACAGATAATTAAGGATTAGTTATATTGTTGTGTTATTTTCTTTTAAATAAGAATATGTGAACAAAATGAAATGTTTATTTTAATAAAGATTTACTGTGGAAGTAGTTTCATAAGTAAATGATTGGTAAAAGTAAAATCAAGATCTGATGTTAGTTAGAAAACAGTTTCACAGTTATCCAAGAACTCTGGAATAAATGAAGCATTCCAAGGGGAGTTTTGGGTTGGATCTGTGCACAAAGGACACTCTGTGAACTGGAAGCAAGAACTGTTTCTTTCCAGAACAGATAATACCCTGGGTTGGAGTTCTGGACCGGATTGTCCCGTGAACTCCCCAGTACTACTGTTTTCACTGGAGTCGGAGGGTAATGGACCGGACTGTCCTGGAAACCTCCTCCAGAACTTTCTGAACTAACAACAAACTCAGACTTGAGCTCGGGGGAGAGCTGCAGGACGTGATCGCCCAGCTCGTGGAAGGGAGGCACATTTACCACTTCACTTGAATCTCGGGACAGATGAGTAGATTTGGTTTTTAGTAGTTGTGTTAACGGAAAATTATTTACTGGTTTACTTGTCATTAAGACCTACTAGAGGGTTATAAATTGTCCTGTGCTTAACAGGAGACAACAGTAGAATCATAATAAGGACAGAACTGTATCTTTTATTTCAATGACTGTATATACACTTATAGTTATAACAGAAGATCAAATTGTAGCATAATACAGTACTGTTTCTTTATCCAGAGACTATATGTATATATATAAATTTTAGAGCAGAAGATAACTGTTGAAAATTGACAAACTGTTCATTTATACCAGTGAAATTATACATGTACATATAGAAAGAAAAACTGTAGAGAGCTACCGATCTGTTCATTTCATTCAAGAGCAGTATGTAAATTAGAGCAGGAAACAACCATAGGAATGCTTAATAAAACTGTTCTTTATTTCAGTAACAACCTATAGTTCAGGATTGTTAATCCAAATGAATGAGTTCTTATTGCTTATGAACAAAGTAACCAATGTACATCATAAAACCTGTACAAACTAGAACAGGAATAAAACAGTAAGAAGAAACAAGTTTTTCCTTCCTTCTTCCTAAGAAAAATATTCTTACTTGCATCATGGACGAGGGAGACCGTTAACCCTTAGCGCCTGCGGAAACAGGCCTCTGGGTTGGTCGTCTCTCTCCTTGGGAGAACTTGGACTATTAAGTGGTTCGGACACTGTTAATACAGTTAATATAAACAATCCATTCACAGAAACAATAAAATAGAACATTGAACAGTGTGACAGAGTGCATAATTCAACCAGAAATGCATGAACCAGCACGGGCCTGAAACAAATAACCGCATGCACCATATGTATGCGCCTGAAGGCACCATTAAACACCAGAGAACGCCTCACGAAAGTTCACCGGAAAATATAGATTGGAAACTGAAGATATGCTCAGAAATGAAAAGAAATTCACCATACAGTAAAGATTATCCATTGAAGTCATAGGGAATGACACTCCTTTAAAATTCCCGTTCAGGCCATGGCACATAACAAATTCATGCTTTCAAAAGCGCTAGCCGTATTCACAAACCCCGCCACGCGCGAGAAAACGTAAGTAGCATAAAAGCAGGAGGGGCATCGATCATAGCAAAACCCTAGATAAATAAAGAACTTCGAAACCCTGGTCGGGTATAACAAAGTTTTGTGTTAATCCATAGTCATAATGAGAGGCTAAGCAACAAGGCAAGGCGGCACCGGGCGCTGCCCAAAGTCTCCGCCGCCCATTCGAATGCGGGCCGGGTACATAAATCCCACTGTAAGGGGTTAAATACATGCCAAATAGTGATGGCATTAGTTTGTTGAAGCCGAAGATTAGGTAGCAGTCGAGCGGAGGGAGATGTACCTGAGAATCAAACGGACTCTGCACCTGTCAACAGAACCCCAAATTGTCAGTGAACGGAGTCTAAGGTAAATCGATGAAAGCTAAAACGAATCAATAAGTTAAAAGCAAACCCTTTTACCTGAGCAAACGCAGTTGGGGCGTCAGGGACGAGGAATGTACAGTTGGAGAAATTGATCAGCCGAGACGGGGAACTTAAAACACACAATCCACAGTCAGTATGTGTGTATGCCATTAGTGGAAAGCCGGAACAAGATTTGCGAGGCTGCGAAGACTACCTGGTGTGATAAGCCAACTGCTCGTATGCAGGAAACCCCCATCGACCCACTGTGCAACCGAACAGGAAACCCCAAGGCGCAGACCCTGCCTCCAGAGGTTCCGGCGAGGCATCGCAATGACTGAAGAGTCAGTTACGGGCGGGGTAGGCATTACCCAACCCTAACGAATCTGCACCGTCGGTTCCGGATGGCCATCGACGGTCAGATGCTCGCCAGGTTCGGATCGATGGTACAAATGAATATCCCGAGGCATTAAATCATTACCGGATCCCAAGAACCAATAAACATTGATACACATACATAAATCAGGATTTGAGTTGTAATATCACCGAAGCCTCCAGAACTTTAATAATAATAAACCAAAAGCTATGTCAAGATATGTGGTAATTAAACGTTTAGCAATGCGTGTCAGTTAACTCGTGAACACCGCAATTGCAAATCATTATCTATACGTTGCTAAATGTCAAGTGTTCATGACCGCCTTATAAACTAACACCCAAAGTTTATCAGTTAAATGTTTTTTTTTTTATTGGTTATTACTATAGTAATTTCGTTTTTATGATGTGTGTGACAAGTGGTATCAGAGCCTGTTACAAGGCTGGGACCCTATTGGGCAAACTAACGTTCAAACTGTGTGTTAATTATGCACAGTCCAGCAAGTAGATGGAAAGACAAGGGAGACGAACCCCTTCACAACAGTCACAGCGAAATGCTGGGGACATGCAGCCTCCGCCAGGGGGTAACCCTGAGATGTGGGTTCAGTTGGGAATTGAACAGCACCAGCGGTCAAACCGGCTGATGGAAGAACAACAACAGCAGACCCGCATCTTATTGCATACAGTACAACAATTGCAGGAGGAGATGGAGAGGGTACGACAGGAGAACGCCAGAATGATGCAGGAGTAGGAAAGAATCTTAAAAAGCCTGTCTGATAAACAAAACCACAGGAATGAAAATCCCAGTGCTGATAGAGAACACCAAGAGGGAAATGAACAGCAAACTGAAGAGCAATATGTGAGTCAAAAAGAAAAAAGTCCGTCCCAGCGCAATACCTTGAACAGAAACCTTAATGAAGCAGAATCTGAAAATGGAACAGAACGGAAAGCAGGAAAAAGACAGAAGGTGGAATTACATGGAGAATTTAGAAAGATTAAACTACCCACCTTCGATGGAGAAAAAGAAGAGGTAGCTGAGGCCTGGTTGATAAATATGAACAAGTACTTCCAAGTGTATGATTATGACAGTGGTCTCAAGGCACGATTGGCAATTTATCAGCTAAAGGACAAAGCCACCCTATGGTGGGAAGAAGTGAAGAACGTGAAGGGGATAGAAGATCAAGACGTAACATGGGATAAGTTCCAACAGTATTTTAAGGACAAATATTTGACGGAGCGTTTTTTTGATGAAAAAGCTCGAGAATTTCATGACTTAAGGCTAGGCCAGTTGACTATAGACGAGTTCATCACCAAGTTTACATCGTTACTGCGTTATGTACCGTATCTAAGAGATGAAAAGGCCAAGGTTCAGAGATTTCTGAGTAGTTTACCCACCCATATGAAGGAGCGTATTGAATTTGTCAATCCTAGAACGATGGATGAAGCTATCAGAAAGGCAAGGCTGTGCTACCAGCAAGCAAAAAATAAGGTAGATCAAGGAAAAGGATGGCCAGCAAAGAAGGAAAATAGGAACAGTGCTGGATTCAAAAAGGGCAAAACCAGTAACTTCAGGAATTCAGCCAAGAATTCAATTAACAAGCAATTCGGCAGAAACCATCAAAGGATTAGATGGCCAGGTGAAGATAAAACTGTGGAAGCTTCAAATAGACCAGAGAAAACTCCAAACCAGAGACCACCTCTGCAATGTTGGGGCTGTGGGGCAGCGCATTACTATCGAGATTGCCCACAACGGGGAAAAGCTGAAACAGTGAATAATTTGTAGGAAGCCTCTACGGTGGGGGACGTTGGCAGAAGCATACCGAGGATTCACGCTGCATTGGAGGATCGGCAGGCTGATTTCCAACCCACCATGATAGAACTGGAAGGTAAATTGTTTTCTCAATCTATTTCTATTTTAGTGGACCCAGGCGCAAGTCTGAGTTATATAAGTCCTAAACTTGTAGAAATCTGTAAACTACCAAGTCAAAAGTTTAAGAAAAGCTGGTTGGTTCAGTTAGCTACAGGAGCTAAAAGAAAAGTTAGTGCTAAAATAACAGATTGTGCTCTGCAAGTCGGCGGACAGCAGTTGACAGTGGATTTAAATATTCTGCCCTTGGGCTCTTATGATGTTTTGTTGGGCATGGATTGGTTGGAGAAACATTGGACTCTTATAGATTGCAAAGAAAAGATAGTTTACTACAGGGATCAGAATGGTAATCGCCAAGAGATTCAGGGCTTAAAGAAGCCTGTACATCTGCGACCAGTTACCGCTTCTCAGTTGGCAAGATGTATGAGGAAGGGATGCCAAATGTACGCTATACAGGTTGGGCTGTCCGAACCCAAGAACAAGGCTGTTATGTTAGAAAATATACCTGTGATACAGGAATTTAAAGATGTATTTCCTGAAGAGATACCGGGATTGCCACCTAAAAGAGAGGTGGACTTTACAATAGAACTGCTGCCGGGAGCTTCACCAATTTCGCGAACTCCCTACCCTATGAGTGTGCCAGAATTGATAGAGCTGAAAATGCAGCTTCAGGAATTGCTGGATAAAGGGTACATTAGACCCAGCGTGTCACCTTGGGGAGCACCTGTGTTGTTTGTCAGGAAAAAGGATGGAACCATGCGCATGTGCATGGATTACCGACAGCTAAACAAGTTGACTGTTAAGAACAGATACCCCCTACCCCGTATAGATGACCTGTTCGATCAGGTAAAGGGAGCTACTGTGTTCTCGAAGATTGATTTGCGGTCTGGCTATCATCAGATCAGAATTAAGGATGAGGATATACACAAAACTGCCTTTCGCACAAGGTACGGCCACTATGAATTCGTGGTATTGCCTTTTGGTTTAACTAATGCTCCAGCCACTTTCATGAGACTGATGCATAGTGTTTTCCATCCTTACCTGGACAATTTCGTGCTAATCTTCATTGATGATATACTGATTTATTCCAAGAATGCAGAGGAACACCAGAAGCATTTGCGCATGGTGCTAGAGCTATTAAGGAAGCACCCGCTATATGCAAAATTCAGTAAATGCGACTTCTTCAAAGAAGAAATACAGTATCTTGGACATGTGATATCTAAGGAGGGTATAGCAGTGGACCCGGAGAAGATCAAGACCATTATGGAGTGGAAGGTGCCACAAAGCGTAGCAGACATACGATCGTTTATGGGTCTCGCTGGATACTACCGGCGATTTATAAATGGATTTTCCAAGATAGCTTTTCCCATTACTTCCTTACAGAGGAAAGGGAAGATTTTTAGATGGACAAAGGAATGTCAGGACAGTTTTGAAAGGCTGAAGCAGTTATTGACAACTGCACCTGTATTAAGTGTGGCAGACCCGGATAAGGAGTTTGAGGTGTGTACAGATGCCTGCAAGGAGGGAGTTGGAGCTGTACTATCACAAGAGGGAAAGGTGATAGCGTATGAATCTCGCAAGCTAAAGGATTATGAACAGAAATATTCAGCTTACGATTTAGAGCTGACAGCTGTGGTGCACGCTCTCCGAGTATGGAGACATTATCTACTTGGAAAGAGATTTGTATTAAGGACTGACCATAGTAGTCTAACCAACTACTTCAAACAAGCTGATTTAAATTCTCGACAAGCAAGATGGAATTCTTTCTTGAGCGAGTTTGATATCGATCTGCAACATGTAAAAGGAAAAGAGAACCGGGTTGCGGATGCATTAAGCAGAAGAGTGCACAGCATCTGTGAGTTATATGTTAATCAAATTGAAACCAGATTTCTGGATCAAATCAGAATAGAAGCTGACAAGGATCCTGAGTATAAGTACCTGTGGCAGCAAACGCAAACACCTGAAGGCCAAGGTGAGCATGGAGATTATGAGATTAACCAAGATGGGTTGCTGGTTTTCAAGAAAAGGATAGTTATTCCAAACAGGCTGGAATTAAAAACCATGATACTAGATGAATATCACAGAAGCAATTATGCTGGACACCCAGGATACCAAAAGATGCTGACTGCTATTCGAAAGGATTACTGTTGGTCCGGTATGAGGAAGGATATAGCGAATTATCTGAATAAGTGTTTAGAGTGTCAGCAAGTGAAGGTGGAGCATAGGCATCCTGCTGGATTAATGCAGCCCATACCTATCCCTGAATGGAAATGGGAGGTAATCTCATTAGATTTTATTACTGGACTACCGAAAACAAAACGAGGAAATGACTCTATAATGGTAGTAGTGGACCGGCTAAGTAAATCAGCACATTTTATACCTATCCAATCCACCTATAAGACAGTACAGATAGCGGACTTATTTATGCGTGAAATCTTTCGGCTGCATGGCATTCCTGAGACCGTTATCTCGGACAGAGATGTGAAGTTCACATCCGCTTTCTGGAAGGCCCTGTTTGCAGGTTTAGGGACGCAAGTACATTTCAGTACTGCATACCATCCGCAAACCGATGGTCAAACTGAGCGAGTGAACCAGATACTGGAAGATATGTTAAGGATGTACGTTATGCAGCAACCCATTAAATGGGAAGAGTATTTACACTTGATAGAATTTGCGTACAATAATGGTTATCAAGAATCCTTAAGGATGAGTCTGTTTGAGGCATTATACGGACGGCAGTGTAGAACCCCCATTAATTGGAGCAGCCCAGACACTAAACTTATGTTGGGACCAGATATGTTAGTCGAAATGGAAGCGGAGGTAAAGAAGATCCGGCAGAATTTGAAAGCAGCGCAAGACCGACAGAAGGTGTATGCGGACAGGAAGAGATCATACCGTGAGTATGAAGTTGGAGATCACATATATGTACGGATTAAACCGAAGAAAAGCACATTAAGATGGGCATCTTGTGCAAAGCTGGCACCTAGATTCTGTGGTCCTTTCCAAATATTGGAAAGGGTGGGACCAGTGGCGTATCGCTTAGCGCTTCCTAGCCACATCCGGGTGCATAATGTCTTTCATGTATCGTTGTTGAAACGATACGTTCATGATCCTAGACACATAATCCATTGGCAAAACATTCAGGTAGTGAATGCATAATGGTTAAAATGATAATATAATGTTAGAGACCTACAAAACTAACACAGAGTTCTTTATGTGCAGGTAGAACCGGACGAAGAGTTTCTGGTCGAGCCTCACAGTATAATAGACCGGAGGGAAATCATGCTCGAGGCCGAGCCATCGCCCGGGTTAAAGTGGCGGTGGAAGCACTTTGGACACGAGGAAGCACTTGGGAGAGAGACGAGAGTTTCGTCCGTCGAAGCTTATCCGGAGCTTTTCTCTGCAAGAGAATAGAAACAGGGACGGTGTTCCCCTTAGGGGGGGCAACTGATTTGTAATACCATTTAAGTGGAAACAAATAATTAAGGATTAGTTGTACTGTTGTGTTATTTTCTTTTAAATAAGAATATGTGAACAAAATGAAATGTTTATTGTAATAAAGATTTACTCTGGAAGTAGTTTCATAAGTAAATGATTGGTAAAAAGTAAAATCAAGATCTGATGTTAGTTAGAAAACAATTTCACAGTTAACCCAAAACTCTGGAATAAATAAAACATTCCAAGGAAAGTTTTGGGTTGGATCTGTGCACAAAAGACACTCTGTGGACTGGAAGCAAGGACGGTTCCTTTCCAGAACAGATAATACCCTGGGTCGGAGTTCTGGACCGGATTGTCCCGTGAACTCCCCAGTGCTACTGTTTTCACTGGAGTCGGAGGGTAATGGACCGGATCGTCCTGGAAACCTCCTCCAGAACTTTCTGAAACTAACAACGAACTCAGACTTGAGCTCGGGGGGAGATCTGCAGGACGTGATCGCTCAGCTCGTGGAAGGGAGGCACATACACCACTTCACTCGAATCTCGGGACATATGAGTAGATTTGGTTTTAGTAGTTGATTTAACGGAAAAATTATTCACTGGTTTACTTGTCATTAAGACCTACTATAGGGTTATAAATTTGTCCTGTGCTTAACGAGAACAACGATAGAATGATAATAACGACAGAACTGTATCTTTTATTTCAATGACTGTATATACACTTATAGTTATAACAGAAGATCAAATTGTAGCATAATACAGTACTGTTTCTTTATCCAGAGACTATATGTATATATATAAATTTTAGAGCAGAAGATAACTGTTGAAAATTGACAAACTGTTCATTTATACCAGTGAAATTATACATGTACATATAGAAAGAAAAACTGTAGAGAGCTACCGATCTGTTCATTTCATTCAAGAGCAGTATGTAAATTAGAGCAGGAAACAACCATAGGAATGCTTAATAAAACTGTTCTTTATTTCAGTAACAACCTATAGTTCAGGATTGTTAATCCAAATGAATGAGTTCTTATTGCTTATGAACAAAGTAACCAATGTACATCATAAAACTTGTACAAACTAGAACAGGAATAAAACAGTAAGAAGAAACAAGTTTTTCCTTCCTTCTTCCTAAGAAAAATATTCTTACTTGCATCATGGACGAGGGAGACCGTTAACCCTTAGCGCCTGCGGAAACAGGCCTCTGGGTTGGTCGTCTCTCTCCTTGGGAGAACTCGGACTATTAAGTGGTCCGGACACTGTTAATACAGTTAATATAAACAATCCATTCATAGAAACAATAAAATAGAACATTGAACAGTGTGACAGAGTGCATAATTCAACCAGAAATGCATGAACCAGCACGGGCCTAAAACAAATAACCGCATGCACCATATGTATGCGCCTGAAGGCACCATTAAACACCAGAGAACGCCTCACGAAATTTCACCAGAAAATATAGATTGGAAACTGAAGATATGCTCAGAAATGAAAAGAAATTCACCATACAGTAAAGATTATCCATTGAAGTCATAAGGGACAACACTCCTTTAAAATTCCTTCAGGCCATGGCACATAACAAATTCATGCTTTCAAGAAACTGCTAGTATTCACAAACCCGCCACCGCGCAGGAAGCGTAAGTAGCATAAAACGCCGGAGGGGCATCAGTCATAGCAAAACCCTAGATAAATAAAGAACTTCAGAAACCCTGGTCGGGTATAACAAAGTTTTATGTACATCCATAGTCATAATAGAAGTCTAAACTTAACAAGGCAAGGCAGCCTGGGCGCCTGCCAAAGTCTCAACGCCTTCAGCTACGAATACTGGGTTCGGGTACATAAATCCCATAGCAAGGGTTAAATACCTATGCAAACGAGCGATGGCATTAGTTTGTTGAAGCCGAAGATTAGGTAGCAGTCGAGCGGAGGGAGATGTACCTGAGAATCAAACGGACTCTGCACCTGTCAACAGAACCCCAAATTGTCAGTGAACGGAGTCTAAGGTAAATCGATGAAAGCTAAAACGAATCAATAAGTTAAAAGAAAACCCTTTTACCTGAGCAAACGCAGTTGGGGCGTCCGGGACGAGGAATGTACAGTTGGAGAAATTGATCAGCCGAGACGGGGAACTTAAAACACACAATCCACAGTCAGTATGTGCGTATGCCATTAGTGGAAATCCGGAACAAGATTTGCAAGGCTGCGAAGACTACCTGGACGCGAAATGCAACCAGCTTCTTTCCGTATACGAAACCCCCATCGACCTTTGTGCAACCGAACGAGGAAACCCCAAGGCGCGGACCACACTCCCGGAGAGGTTCCGGTCGGGCGCAACCTCAATGAAAAGTCGAGTTGTAGGCGGGGTAGGCATTACCTAACCCTAACGAATACGCAGCACAGCAGAGTTCAGGATATGTCAGCAGTCGGTCTCATAAGTTCGGATCGATGGTACAAATATATGAATATCCGAAGACATTAAATCGTCACAGATCCCAAGAACCAATAAACATTGATACACATACATAAATCAGGATTTGAGTTGTAATATCACCGAAGCCTCCAGAACTTTAATAATAATAAACCAAAAGCTATGTCAAGATATGTGGTAATTAAACGTTTAGCAATGCGTGTCAGTTAACTCGTGAACACCGCAATTGCAAATCATTATCTATACGTTGCTAAATGTCAAGTGTTCATGACCGCCTTATAAACTAACACCCAAAGTTTATCAGTTAAATTTTTTTTTTTTTATTGGTTATTACTATAGTAACTTTGTTTTAATGATGTGTGTGACATTAATGTATTTTTAGCTGTTAAGTCACTAGTTTAATTACCCATTCATGACCATGATTAGCTTCACTTAAATTAAAAAACAGAAAAAAAAAAAAACCAGTGATTAATTTATAATGGAAAGAAGACTTCTATGTTACATACTTGGATTTCTGAGCGTGGCGTTAACAGTATAGCCTCTTTGGAGAAGATTCTTGACGAGCCATGATCCGATATATCCTCCTGCTCCTGTAACACACACCTTTATGCCCATTCTACCTACGCGGCTTTGCATTGTTTCGCTCAGGGCGTTTATGTAGTGAACATGATATTTATATTGCAGGCTATGAAAATATAGAGTGGGTCTTCATATAAAATATCAGCCACCACTCACCTTTTTCAACATATTCGGTCATCACTACGCACGCTTATAACTGAAAAGTGTCCATGTAAAATTGATTTTCTGGAAATGTTAGGCAGGTTCACTGGAAACAAATGACAGGTTATTTTATTTTAATATGACTCTCCATGTTAAATGTCCATGTCTATAGTATTTTCAACTGTCCATCAAATCTGGTCTCTCCTTTATTCAAAATATTAATCATACTTTGGATATGTTCAGCCGTCCATTAAATCTGGTCTCTCGTTTATTCAAAAGTATTAATCATACTTTGTATATGTACCTGTGTTTCACGTGTTATTAACTTAAAATTTTCAAGGTTTCAAGCTGGGGTATAATTTTAAGGTGGGCGAAGAAGTAAAATACAATTTGGCTGGTCAAAGTTATCTCGTCATTTTTTTGACATTTCCATAGATTCATTAAATGTACTACATTTTTAACGTGTATCATACAAATTTAAATAACGTATGGCATCGTTAAATATGAAGGGATTAAAATTTAAATAATATATGGAAGGGCTAAAAATGAAGATTAAAATTTAAATAGTATATGGAAGGGCTAAAAATGAAGAGATAGGTATGGAGATTGATTTGGTTAATAAATTTTTATAAGGAAAAATATTTTAAAATATTTTAAGGAATTTAAAATTATTTATTTTATAGATTGCAAATATTTTTAAGTGTTTTCATGATATATGTGGCTTGATAAACGCTAAACTTGGACTAGATCATAGTGTTCGTCACACAACGCAAAAGTCACTCAAATCCTAGTTTTTATGCTCAAGATATAGGTGGTTAAAGTTCTGGTCAAACTAGGGCAAGTAGCACTCACTAAAGAGGTAACAATTTGGAATTTTTTGGGGCATGGATTCCGGCCACCAGAATAGACAAATTTGATGCCTCGTTAATTTGTCTAGTAAAAAAAAATTGAATACTATTTCTTATATATATAAAAAAATGATTTAAAAAAATTAGGGGCGAACCATCTCCGACCCACCCAACCCCCCGGTCACCATACATATATATATATATATATAGATATATATATATATATATATATATATATATATATATATGGTTGGTAGGTGGTCAAACCCTGCCAATCACATGTCACATTTAACCCAAAAAAGCAACATATTAAATATGGGTGGCAGGCAGTCAAACCTCGCCACCCCCATTGTAATGCCATCGCATCCCATTAATAGCCCATGACCGTTATATATATATATGGGCCAGCGGGGAGGTCGACCTGCCTAATGCAATGGCACAACCATTAATTGTCACCAACCAAAATACACAATGCGCTAATCAAATTAATTAAGCGCAAAAACAAAACCACACACCATATGAAGCGATGTGGGTTCAACCTTGGGACCTTTGTCTACTAATGACTTGCCAACCGAGGTCCAGCCAACACACCCCATGCGGGATTTGTTAAATCTACCCTACGAATTTTAAAACAACATTCTCTCATTCACGGAGGGAGCACAGAGCGGCAAATGCAAGCCAAGAGGAGGAGTGCAGAACTACCTCAAGGAACCCTACAGGCGTGGTTACCAAGGCATGAATATTCTAGGGGAATATTTCGTGCATCATCAATTAGAAATCTAAATATTTCCTATAAGAAAAAATTTCATGGTGTCAGATTCATGTTAATTTTATACTCAAACAAATTAGAATTTCAGAGGGAATGTGATGGCATGATCGGACTTTTGATCTGAGCAGTGGAATTTTAGTCAACTTGTAGAGAAAAATCTTTGTGGGATCATGAGGAATCTAAAAGATTCCTTATGGACCGATTTTTGAGAGTTTTAGAACCAAGCCGATTTTATACTTATTTTCTCATAATTTCACAAGGAGCACAGTGGTAAAGTCAGATTTGTCATCTGACCAGCAGAATTCCATTCAAACAATGAGAATGAATCTATAAGGGGGATTTTGAGATTCCTAAGGGTCCATATTTGGACCAAATTAGAAGAGACAAGTTTATAGTCATTTTTGCATGATTTTTCGCTAGGAATCCAACTGTATAGTCTGTTTCTCCAGCCAAGATGTGCATTTTCAAGCCATCCCCAAAAGTGAAAGTATAAGGTGTCTTTTTGTACATGCATGTAATTTTATTTTGCTGAAGATTAATGAAAGCAGCCTCTCCACTTTGAGTAAAGCTCGAAGACATATCCTATCACACGAGGTGAACTCCATTACCAATTTTTTGTGTCTTTCTTCTCATGGTTTCCTTTCATTTCTACTTATTTCATGTGATATATTTTCATGGTTACATGCTCTTGTATATGCAATTTAGTATGCATATTTGAAGTAAAAATATCTGGATCAATTTTGATCTTAGAGTCGGTCTTCTGTTGATGTTAATTGCAAGTGTATGATAACCATGGGAACTCTCCAAAGAGGTGAAGGAAAACTTAATTAATTTGATCCAAAAGCAGGGTATGCAACATGAAGAGGGAAAATCAAAGACGAAGAAGCTCGAGTGGAGGAAGAGAAAAATTATCGCAATATATTCTTCACCATGGTAGAGAAAGTTAACAAGTTATTTGTATAATATGAGAAGATAATCAAGCTTGAGAAGAAAGAACCAGATGATCATGCCTCGGTAAATCATGAAGGAGGAGGAAAGGAGCCTCTTGAACCTCCCTCTCCATTGTCTAGCGAATTTTTTTTTTAATCTTATTTTCATCATTCTAGAGGTAGAAGAACTCATAAAAATCCCTTTTTCATGTTAGATGTCAAATTTGATTTACCATTGTTTAGCGGAGAATCTAATGCAGAAACTCTATACAAATCGATCAGACAGGTTGAGGTATATTTCCACATACAAAGAATCAAAGAGGGTGAAACCAATATCCAATTAGCATCCCTTCGATTGAGTGGCTCTACTCTCGTATGGTGGGAAGGAAAACTGCAACAAGGTGGTAAGAATATTCATAAACTTCTTTCATCGTGTTCTGAGTTCATTTATGCTTTAAGGGGGTAGTTTTACTCATTGTGTTACACATAGAAAGCTATGATGAAATGACAAAATTTGAAACAACGTAAAGGTCAAAATGTTCAAAATTTTATAGAGGAGTTTAGGAAACAAGCACTAGCATTGAATGTTCCACTAGAAACTCCTGAGATGTTGATGAAATATATGGGCTCTTTCCATAGTTATTTATGTAATTTATTATTATTATTTGAACCTAAAACTCTTGATGAAGCTAGTGTGAATGTTGTGCATCTTGAAAGCAGGGGAAAGCATGAACAAGATGACCGCCGAAAGAGGGAAGAAACAACTAAGAGAAGAGAAGCAAAGTCCTCTTGTATGCATTGTGAGAAAAAAGGGCATGATGAGGAGAATTGTTGGAAATTTCATCTAGAGTTGAGGCCTAAGAGGAATGACATAAAATAGAAGTAAAATATAGTTGCAACTATGCAACAAGACAAATAATATGAATCAAAGGATGATGAGAAGATCCCAGCTACAATATTTGTAGGTGTTGGACCAATTGACCTGGGATCAAACTCAGGTGATGAGATGAAGATTGCAGCACTTGGGATCACTAAATATGGACCTATTGATTTGGGTTCTGATTCAGGCGATGAGACAAATATTTTAGTAGATTTTTTTCCAAAGATGAAGAGGGCACAAAATGTTGCATGGTTCTCTGAGCTTGAAGATACCAACCAAATAATCCCAGCATAGAATACTAAACTAAGAAGGCTCCTACAAGAAGTAGAGAAGGAGAAACAAATCTTGTAGCATCAGTTACATGACAAGGAGGAGGCCTTGGAAAAGTTGCAGTATAATAAGCTTGAGGAAAAAATGATTCTTCAAATTCATGTTCTTTTTATGATGAAGAATTCACTATTTTTGAGAAATATACTACAGGAATTGGATCAAAATTGTTGAAGAATATGGGATATCAATGAAAGGGCCTCAACAATAATGGCCAAGGCATTGTGAATCCCATAAAAGTGGAGGAACTACCTTGCTATGCATGACTTGAGTATGTCAGAAGAGAGGTTGGAGAATGTTCCTAGAAAACCAATGTCTAATAAATGACAGATGATGAGAGCACTTCATCAAAATCTTGTAATAGTGAGGACTTCATGGGTACTTATTAGAGGCACACCAGGAATAAGTGTTTCAAGATGATCCGGAATGTTCAGAGGAGGAATAATCTTTGTAGTCACTGCAGCGAGGCTGGACACCAAAGAGCCATGTGTCAAGTACCCCATGCTCATAGAGCACCTATGAAGGAACCAACTGGTGAAAATGTTCAACAAGATAATCAGCCATAGGGAGATGACCCATTCACTTTATTGAGTAAGAGATGGTTTTACTAGATGTAGTACCTTGTCATGGCCACATTTTGTAAATCATGTGTTGCAAGTGTACAAGTGATGATGTGTTTACCATCGCTTATTAAAGTAATGATGATGTTTTGGCATTTTGTTGATAGTCAGGGTATTGGTTTCTATTATGAAGTAAACTTCACCAAAGAGTGTGTGTTATAAAATCTTAGCAAGTGTGGGATTGTTTGATTCATGATTGATTTTGTATGTAATTTTAAAATAATATACCACAGGTTTGCATGGAATGCAGATGTTGAAAATTTCGCTCGATAAGGACACATGCATATTGCAGGATGATTTCAAACTTTTGGAGGAACAAAAGCTCCTCAGTGGGGAGGAATGATCTAGGTGGCTTTAGAAATGATTAGAATTCAGAAGTGGCTTTGGAAAATCTCAAAAATAAAAGTTGTTGGATTGAAGTCAAACCAGTGCCAGATCATATTTCTCATCGTCTTGAATCCAACGACATGAAAAAAAATCAAATCTGAGTTCTTATGCTCAAGATATAGCCAATCAAAGTACTAGTCAAACTAGGCCCAATGGCAGTCACTAATGAGGCACAATTTTCAATTTTTCTGTCGCATGGATTCCGATCACTGGAATGGGAAATTTTTTTGCCTTGTTAATGTGTCTAGTAAACCTCAAAATTCGGTAAAAAAAATTTGAATACTATTTCTTATATATATATATATATAAATAATTAAAAAATGGGGGTGGTTGGGGCTTTCTAGACCCTCCCACCACACTCTTCACCATATATATAATTATATATTATATGGTTGGTGGGTGGTTAAACCCCGCCAACAACATGCCATGTTCAACCCCCAAAAAAATCCAACATATTAAATATGGGTGGTAGGCAACCAAACCCTGCCACCCCCATTGTAACGCCACAATATCACATTAATGGCCCATGAGTGTTACATATGGCACCATATATATATGGGCTAGCAGAGTTTGAACACGCACCGGCCGGGAAGCCGACCCGCCCGATGCGACACCCAACCAAAAACTTCCACCAAACAAAAACCAAAATGCGCCAACCAAACTAATTAACCAGTAAAACAAAACCATATACCATATGAAGATTTGGGGGTTTGACATTAGGGTCTTCATCCGCCAATGAATTTCTAACCCAGGTCCAACCAACACACCCGATGTGGGCTTTGTTAAGTCTGCACTACGAAGTTTATTTAAACCAACATTCGCTCATTCATGGGGGAAGCACGAAGCGTCGAATGGAGGCCGAGAGGAGGAGGGAGGAACCATCTCGTAAAACCCTGTGTGCACAGTTACCAAGGCAAGAATATTCCATGGGAATATTCCCTGAAATGTTCCCTGCAGAATCAATGAGGAATCTAAAAGATACGCTGCAGGACAAAATTTTAATGTCATATTCATGCAAAGTTTATACTCAAATGAACTAGAATTTCATAGGGAACGTGATGGCATGATCATATTTCTGATATGAGAAACATAATTTCATTCAAATCATGGAGAAGAATCTTTGTGGAATCACGAGGAATCTAAAATATTCCCTAAGGGTCGATTTTCGATAGTTTCAGAACCAGGCCAAGTTTATACTCATTTTTCTCAGAATTTCACTAGGAGCATAGTGGTAAAGTCAGATTTTTCATCTAGGTAGTAGAATTCCAGTCAACCAGTGAGAAGGAATATTTAGGGGATTCCTTGAGATTCTCGAGGGTCCAAATTTTGACAATGTCAAAACGGGACAAGTTTATAGTCATTTTTGCATGATTTTTCTCTAGGAATCCAACCATTCAAAATACTCCTCTAGCATAGGTGTGCATTTTCAGGCCATCCCCAGAAGTATAGGTATAAGGTGCCTTTTTGTACATGCATTTAATTTGATTTGTTGAAGATTAATGAAAGAAGCCTTCCCACTTTGAGCAGAGCCCTAAGACGTAGCCCACATTAGGTGAACTCCGTTACCAATATATTATGGTTTGGTTCTCATGGTTTCCTTTCATTTATACTTATTTCAAGTGATATGTTTTCATCGTTACATGCTCTTGTATATACACTTTTGTATGCATATTTGAAGTAAAAAATATGTAGATCACTTCATTAGGGGAAGGGGATTAATACACACTAATTTTCAAGTCTATGGATATTTTATACATGCTATATGTGGCTTAATGGATTTAGGGTGAGATGAGATATCTATGACATTAGAGAGCTAATATGGTGTTATTATTAAAGTAGAGGTGGTAGAGGGTGCACTGATTTTATTTATGGAGATATTTTGTGGGTAAGTGGTATCATTGATCCCACAATAACTTCCAACCAATAGAGTTTCAACTGTTACTAACCCAACCTTTAATGGTGTGGGAATCAAATGAAGAGTTTTATTGTAATATGAATCTGGATGTAGGTATGTCAAGAGTTTATTTGTTGAAGCGGAGTTTTTATATGGTTATAGGTTTAATTATTAGACTACCAAGGAAATGGAGTTCCCGAGTCATGAGTTCCATTTGTTGAATGTTAGGTTCCAAGACTCCATGGTGTAAGTTTTCAACTAGGTGCAATCTCCGTAGCTAATTTTCTAGTTAAATGAGGTGATTATCTTGCAATTTATTAAGAGGAAATATATATTACAATGTGGCCCAGAGTTAGTCAATTAGATTTATATGTGGGAAGGTTAATGCATAAAAAAATTTCATCAATCTTTTTGGGTGATAAGATGGTATAACCAGAATCAACTTCAATTGTTCTATTTTTTTTCTCTAATATTCAATTGTAGTCTTCTCATACACTTCATGATACTAAATTAATCTACAATTATTCAATTTTTAAAATTCCCTTGAGCTACCATGATTGTTAACTATCTTTGAAACTCCATCACCAAGCACTTATGTTAATGGGCACTCAAAATACTGTCAACTAACACTTCTATTAACTAGGCATTGGTCACCAATAAAACTTCTACCAAAAATATCCTTTTCTTCTATCTTTGGTATGGTATATTTGATTTATTGTGAATTACTATAACTCAAATTCCCATAATTTTCCATCTTCGATAAAAATGTGACTGGGTCACTTACCCACTAGGAATATGTTAATGAGGCAAAATGTACCACCAACTATAAGGGGATCTCCTCAATGCAAAGTCCAAATTAGACCTTACATTTTTTGAGATAGGAGTCCCATATGATATGTGGGCCTAGTTGCCACCATGTTGGTTTCCTCTTGGATTTCAACTGAAGAGTTGTTAAGATCAGGAAAAGTATGAAATACCTAGATAATGAGGATGAAATTATACCACAATTAATAACTTGCAAAAAAAGGCATAAGAAGATAAAAAAAAAAAACAGCAAGAACAAGTTCACCTTAAGAGGAGCCAGTTAACTAAAATCATATAAGTCATACATAAATCATAAAGTACTATAAGTTAATTCAAAATTAGTTCACAACAGGTTACTACTGTAGATTGTAATGAAAGAGAAAGGATTCAAGAGAAAACATGAGCAATAAGCTATGAATTATTTCAACATATAACTCATATGAAAAAACAAATGCACACAAAATAGAATTATAGGATAACCATTTAAACCCCCATGCAAGAGCATGAGAATCGATTCCAAAAGTGAAGAGCTTCTAATTGATAATGTTGCAAATCCAAGTACATGTCATGCAACTCAACCAAAATCCAATAGTGGAAGACGGGTTGTTCATATCATCTCCAAGATAAGTCCCCAACCTCACCATAACTTAGCCTAAAATCTACCAAGAAAAAGAGCGCTAAAATCTACCTAAGTACTCAGAACAATCACAATGCTAAAAGAACTCAAGAGCTAAACCCACCCTCCTAGAGGCTTGAGGATACACTTACGTGAATGTAAATTGACTCTTCACCTTCCCTATGAATCTTTGACTAATTCATGACCTTCAAACCTCTATTAACTTTTATAATTTGTATTAACACTTACATGACTTTGATATTTTACATTTTCATGACAAAATAACATTTACAATATTATCAAAGGAATGGTATGCGATTTGATGTGGTAGCTTGTAAGGATTATGTTGCACTTTGGGAGAGTCCCTTTGTCGATGTATTAGCCATACCCTACAGTCACCCTGGTGTTGGTTGAACCGTCGAACAATTTTCATTAGTTGTTATCTTCAAAATCTTTGGGTTGTTTGGAGGCTGGTAGATATTATATTGAACATTTATAGATTGAAGCCCCCTTAAGATAACATATCCATGCAATGTGTAAATTTAAATAACCAGTAATTATCCCAACACCTTCAAGCCCGAAATTATACAACCAAAAATCATGACACAAGATTGAAACATTTCATCATAACAACACTAAAAAACTTGTAGCAAGTATCACTATATTTATTATGAATGAGATTGCTCCTTTCTTAATTGATTGCAACCTTTTCAAGCAACTATAACTTAATTCTATAACACATATAATAAATACTAAAAGATTCTAAGGAGTTTATAGCCTTGAAATATCAATTTCATCTTGACATCAAAGTCGATCATTCAATTTCATTTATGGGACTTCAGCCTTGGCTTGTGCTTTAATGTAGTCTTTACTGGTTTTTACCAAATCTGAAACATAGTCATATGTTTCTGGTTTTTATTTGGGCCTTGAGTGGGTGGTCTCTATAATTTTCTTAGAAAAACTCGTAGAAGTTGTCAACAAAAAATCCTTTAAAGGAACAATGCATAAACAACCCGTGTAATCTTTGTTAATTCAAACTGCTACAAATGGTATGCCATATTCACCTTTTCATTTGAAAGTTCCCTGAGGAAAATGACAACATATGCATCATGAAACACAATTTTTTTATCCTGAAACTTTTCATGATTGTTCACAAGCTCGATAAAGCAAGGATAGTTTCATAATTTCTAACATGTTTTCGGATATCTCTTGGGGCCATTAGGGGAGGTACCTGGCTAATAAAATTCTTGCATTTAGACAAAAGATGCTAGAAATATTGATGAGAGGTGGGGAGGGGGGGGGGGTGCGAATCAATTTTTCATTCTCAATTAAAATTTACTTAACTTATGTTTTTATTTTCAAATTCATCTTGAAAAACTCTCACTAATCAACACTAACCACAAACTCTTATATGCAGCCATTACCACACTATGAAATATCATTTTTAATTCTATAGATAGAAATAAACTCACAGTAACATCATCAATAGGCAACCATGAAAACAATAGCATTAGTTTCAATAACAAATATTATACATTAGCATTATTCATATCATATTTTCAAGAATTTTTTCTCTGCCCTGCATACAACCTCTGTCAATTTGATATGAATGGGAATATTTATTTTGTTGTGCTAAGATCCAATTCAGAATTTAAATAAAGTGCTTGAGGATTGAGAGGTTAATTTCAAGTTTAACATGAATTTTTATGTCTTTTAATGTGAATTTCATGAGAAAATTAACATAAATAAAACAATGAACAACAACATCAAATAGAAATGAGCATCACCATAAACAATCACACAACGCAATATGATGAAGGAGTTCACCCCGCCTAGGCTACATCTCCTTGGTCCAGCTTCCAATAGCTTGGCCCTCTTCTATTATGCTCAAAAGTGTGATTACTTTTGTTTAAAATGATAAAACAACTATGAAACCTATTTCATCAGCTCGAGAATGCCTAAAAATTCCCAGTCAGCTAGACCCCGACCCCCACACCATGTCAGATTTCTTATTTAAAAAAAAAATCGGAACCCATGTATTGCTAAGAATCATGGTGATGGTGTGATGGTAAGGCTTTTTTGGTTTCTCTGTGGTCGCGGGTTCGACCCCCATTGTTGCTCGGACTTGACCCCAAAATTTTGTGGCCTCCTATGCTGCCACGTGGCAGCCTTTGGTTGGGTCATGTGGCAGCATGTGGTTGGCCACATGCCCAACCAATTAAATTCAACCAAAAAAAAACCAATGACACCATTCCACTTGGTATCACCTCATTCAACAAATAAAATCCTTTGACCAAGTCAACCAACCACTTTTCATGCCAAGTCAGTAGTACGAACTGCTCACTGAGATGTTCGTAAATATTTTTTTACAATTTTTTTCCTATTTGACAAAGTGGATAGAATTTGTTTATGGGAGCATACAGTTTCAACTTTATTTGAAATGAGTTGCGCCGAATTAAGAATGATGAAATGTACATGTCCGTTTAGGTTCCACGTCGATCTGACAAATTTTATTTTTGAGCATAATTTTGAGCACTTGATCACTCCTCCCCACTGGAAGATTTTGGACCCCAAAATATCACTTTCAGTTGTTCAACAGATGAGGGTACATTTCCCTCACCTTTCCAATCTCAATCCATTTGGTCTTAGAAGGATTTTTGCCTTTGAGCCCCACACGAAGGTAGTCGACACTCCCTCTATTTGATGTCCTTGTTCTTCAATCAAGAATGGTGTCTTATTCAAGCTCATCAAGGTATTCAAAAGAAAAGCCTTCAATAGAAGGAATCTGAACTTTTTCTCCTTGATCTTTGATCAATGGAGGCTCATAAAACTTCAAATTCTCAACATTAACAATAGATTACATTTGCATGTATGAAGGCAAATCTAAATTGAAGGCATTTTCACCAATATTTTCCAAAATTATGAAAGGAATATAAAATATTGGTTTCAGTTTTTCACCTTCCCCTTGAAGCCTCTATTTCATAATTTGAAGCCAAATTTTGTCCCCAACATAGAACTTTTGATCTACACGATGCTTGTCATGCCTTGCTTTTTACTTTCCTTGGCTCTTTTCAAGCTGATCTTAAACTATTCGATGTATCAATTGGATTTGTTCTATGAAATTCTTGGATTTTTCTATGTTTTTATGTCCATAAACAGAAACATCCTTCCAAAAAATTGAAATCTAATGGCGATCTAGGCATGTCTCTAAGGCATGCCTCAAATGGCAATGTTTGTGTAGAGGAGTGTTTTGCATGGTTGTAAGCATGCTTAATGTAGTGCAAGTTTTTATCCCAAAACTTAGGATGCTTTCTATGGTATCCTCGAAGAAGATGTATGATTTTTAAATTGACTGCCTCAGTTTGACCATTCGTTTCCGGATGAAAGGTTGTACTCTTATTCAACTTTGTGTCCATCAAGTCCCACAAAATTTGAAGATGTGCCATGTTTTTTTATATCGAAGTGTCTAGAAATTAGAGAAGTGTGTGCTTTCCTTATGATATTCACTCTCTCCCCTTTTGGAATACAAAGGTTTCCCAAACGATGCAACAAGTTATTATGTACATGGTAATCCAATTCCTTTACTTGGTTTCATTGACTCAAGCTTACTTAAACATCTTGAAAGTCATTAACATATGCATAATTCTCAACATAAATTTCATGCAAAACATAATTATGCTCAAGAGTAAAGTAGCCGCACTAATGATAGGCTTAGAAATCATATCAGAAAAATTGTTGTAAATATGTTTCTTATACCTAATGACCAAGTGAATTGTTGTAAGAAACCCATGCATCGATAGTGCCTTGACTGCTGCAACTTAGTTTGTGATTGCAAGTATTGCAATGGTTGGTGGTCAGTGTGTATGATTGTTTCCTTTCCCTTCAAGTAGTGCTTCAACTTTTTTTCACTTTGAACCAACGCATAAAGGTCCTTGTCATAAGTAGGATAGTTAATCATTGCACCATTGAAAGTTTCTGAATGAAATGAAATGAACTTATGATGTTGCATAAGGACTGTGCCCATGGCATAGTTGCTTGCATTAGTTTGAATCTCAAAGGGATGTATCAAGTCCAGTATTGCAAGTACTAGGGCTGAAATGATCTTCTCTTTCAAAGCATCAAATGCTCTTTTCTGGTTGCCTCCCCACTGGAAAACCTTTTTCACACTAGTCAATACATGTAAAGGATTTGTGATAAAAGAGAAGTTAGCAATAAACTTCCTACAATATTTGGTTGCTCCCAAAAAAATTCTTACCTTAGTTACTGTCTTGGGCATTGGCCAATTCACAATGACCTTAACCTTAGAGGGGTCTATCCTCAAGTCACCTCCTCCAACAATATGCCCCAAGTACACCAAATAATTTTTACCAAACTTACATTTTGACATCTTCAAAACAAATTTTTTTTCCTTAAGACATCAAGTAATTTCCTTACATGCATGACATTTTCATCAAGTGATTTACTAAAATTTAAGATTTCATCTAAGTAGACGATGAAAAAATCATCAAGAAATGGCCTTAAAACATCATTCATCACATGCATGAAGGTAGCGGGTGTTGGGTATGTGTTATATTCTTTCCACGATTAGTCGCACGCGTGGGAGGGTCATAGGGGGGCGAAAGCCCCCCTTGTCCTAGGGTTCAAAGGAGGCAGATAGCCCCCTGCACAGGGTCTGGGGAAGCACCCCTGGAAATTTGTTTTCCTTATTTTTTGGTGGGCGGACTTGCCTATGGTTATTTTCATGGGTTTGCACATTGTTTTTGGGCATGATGGTTTTTCAGTTCCTGGCATTTTGTAGATATGTTCAAGGGTACTACGATTATGTTCTAATCCAAGGTTAATGGATTAGGGTTTATGAATGCTTAGGGATGTGTATATATATGTGTTGAAACACTAAAAGGAATATAATTAAAAATAAAATTGGTAGTCTCAATTTGGGATCCTGGGAAACATATTTGTATATATTTTTTTATGTTTTATGCTCTCGCTATTGTTTATTTTTTGTTTTTAAGATTTCATATGTAGATAATTTATTTACAGGCTTAAAACCTAGATTTGGTGTCAAAGCTATTTTTGGCTTCAAGGGGATGCCTTTTAGGTTGAGGGGATTTTTCACAGGCCTGTGGTAGACCCTTTTCAATGGGAGATCTGCAGGACCGATTCTTGTGGTGAAAGAAGATGGTGAGTAGTGGAAAGATAGAGATAGAGAAATTTAATGGTCAGATTTTTGAGTTGTGGAAGCTCAATATGGAGGATCTGTTGGTGGATAAATATCAGTGGATCATGGTAGGTACTGGTACTAAACCAACAACAATGTCATATGAAGACTGGATGAAGTTGGATCGAAAGGAAAAGAGCACAATATGGTTCTGTATCTCAGATTTGGTATTGTTGAATGCATCTAGGGAAGCTACGGTGAAGACTTTGTGGTTCAAGTTAGGGACTTTGTACCAATCTAAGCCTCTGGTGAATAAATTGTTCCTGTGGAAAAATATGTATAACATGAGGATGAAAGATGGAGATTTAGTGACAGAGCATCTGAATGCCTTCAATACTGTGGTAATTCACTTGTCATCTGTTGATATTAAAATCTCAGATGAAGATAAGTGCATCAGTTTTTTGTGTTATCTATCGTATTCATGGGACAATCTGGTTATTGCAATAGTTAGCAATACAACTACCTTGAATTTTGATGAAATAGTCTCAACCTTGATGTTGGAGGAAATGAGATGGAGAAATATGGATGGACAAAATGGATATTCCTTATCTGTACGAGGAAGGTCCCAGAAGAGAAACAAATTTTTTTTTAAGTGGGAGATCTAAATCTAGAGGGATATCTAAATCTCCAGAAATCATGTAAAGGTGTGCTAGAAATGAAAAAAGGAAGGGCACTATAAAAAGGGTTGCAGATCTAAATCTCCTCAGAAAGGAAAGGGATATGATGATGCTCCTTCTAGAGAGGAAAAAGCCACCTCATATGAAGGTGGGGATGTGTATTTGGATTCTTATTCAAATATATATATAGATCATGAGGCAATGTTGATTGACTCAGGTACATCCTTTCACTTTACTCCCCATACAGAGTCGTTCTACGAGTATGAGAAGTATGATGCTGGTGATGTCTTCTTAGGAAATGGTAGGAAGGCCAGAATTTTCGTACATGGAAAAGTTAAGCTGAAGCTACAAGGTGGAAGGATTAGAAAACTTCCTGGTGTTCTGCATATTCCTGCATTGGCCAGAAATATGATTTTTGTAAGTAATATGGATGATTCAGGTGTAAAAACAATGTTCAACCAAGATACCTACAAGATGGTTTGGGGAGAACTGGTATTAATGCAGGGAGTTCGAATTGGAACTCTGTACAAGCTTCAGGGTAGCACTATTATTGATGGTTGAAATAGTTCTATGGTTCTTCAAATTGGTGAAGGTTCCTATTCTTGTAGGTGTAAAGCTATCTGTTGAGCAGAGGTTTAATATGCAGGATAGTAAATCGGTGAAGGTTCCTATTCATGTAGGTGTAAAGCTATTTGCTGAGCCATGTCCCAAGACACAAGAAGAAGAGGAGGATATGTCTCGTGTTCCATATGAAAGTGTACTAGCTAGCCAGATGTATGCAATGGTATGTACCAGACCAGACATTGCATGTGTAGTGGGAGTATTGAGCAGGTTTATGTCAAAACCAGGGAAGGAGCATTGTACAACAGTGAAGTGGGTTTTCAAATTCTTGCGTGGCACTAGTGATTATGGTCTGTGCTACTAGGGAAGACCAGGATTGGACAGATATTTGGACATTCGTGGTTTTTTTATGTAGACTGGGCGAGAGATCTGGACCAAAGAAGATCTACAAGAGGGTATTTGTTTAGCCTATTTGGAGGTGCAGTCAGTTGGATGAGTAAAATACAGTCTGTAGTGGCTCTTTCAACTACAGAGGCAGAATACATGGCTGCCACTCATGCAAGCAAGGAATTTGTTTGGTTGAAGATATTGTGTTCAGGTATGAGGTTGGTGCAGCGAGCTATAAGGATAGACTATGATAGCCAAAGTGAAATTTTTTTGGCTAAGAACCTTGATTATCATTCAAAGACAAAGCACATTGATGTTCAATATCACTTTGTGAGAGATATGGTTGAGGATAAAAAGGTGTTGTTGGTAAAGGTGGACACTTTGAAGAATGTTGCAGATGCATTGATGAAATCTGTGAGCACTCAGATGTTCTCTTGGTGTAGAGAAACATTGGGTGTTGCAGAACTGGAATACTAACCAAGCTATCCTATGGCCCCTTGCAGAAAGGAAACAACAAGTGGGAGAATGTTGGGTATGTGTTATATTCTCTCCATGATTAGTCGCACACATGGGGGAGGGTGGTAGCCCCCCTGTCACCAAGAAGAAGTAGGTTCAAATGGTAACCAAGCCCTTACCCAAGTTTGGAATAGCTAGCATGGAAATTTTTATCCAAGTAACGCTTAATTCCTTTTGCATTTATTTTTCTGGCACTAGTGCATGCATATTTTGGAGGTAAAATCCTGCCTTAATTCTATTTTCCATTTCGAAATTATCTGAAATTTTTTTTCTTCTAAATCCCATAATGAATTACCCTCCTTTTCTTCTAAGAAAACTATCCCTATCCAATTTCGTAAAACCTTCTTTACCCCTTGAGCTTTTTTCCCCACATCCCATTTTCATTTATCCCCCTTGTTGGTATTATTCTTGGAATCCCTGTTGTGATTTTCCTTCGCATTCTGAAATTACCCCTTTCCCACTTCTTTGTTCCCTCATGGATCGATTGTAGGATCTGATGTAGTCTGATCAGAAGGCATGTTCAAACACCAAAGAATGGAAAATAAAATTTCTCTTGTATATTCAAGAAAATTTTAATCCAACCAAACAACTGTGTTCTATCAGAATTTATTTATCCCCTCTTTCTTCGATGCTACAGAAATCCCTGGTGCAAGAATGTGCATGATTGGTGCAAGCAGGATCAATGCAAGAATGTTGCAATACAAGAAAATTTAGTGCAAGCACGATTAGTGCAGGCACGTGCCCAACTGTGAAAACACAGTGCAAAAGTGTTTAACGCAGTGCAGGAGCGCGTAGTGAAAAAATGCATATTGACAATTTTATTTCCATTTTATACAGATGGATGACTACCATAGTGATATATCATAGCATTTCATTATTCAAATTACGATTAAGACTTTTCTTTATCATTTTATAAATTAGGGAGAAATCATTTAAGTGTATGATATTTTAGGCTATGAAGTTTGATCTTTTAATGAGTTCTGAAAGTACATCTTATGTGAATTATGAAGCAAACTTGGAATATTATAAATTAACCTGAAACACCACACTTATCGTCTTTTGAAAAGATCTTTCATCACCTATCCATGATAGCCTTACCTCACAATCCTATCACACATGATCGTTATGCTGTCGTCATAAAAACCTCTGCCTCCTCCAATCATCATTGCATGCCCGTACCAGAATGATACGTGTGTGCATCCATCCCGAAGAGATGATTTCAATGATTAAATGTGATTGTACAGAAGGGTTCAATAACGCGGTGGATAGATGGTTCTCCATCATAAAATTCTCAGCAGCCCTTTGCACTCCTTAGTGTAAAATATTCCTAAGGCTGTGACAAATAATTGGGGTAGATTCAAACAGAGATGGCTCTCATGAGGAATGAACTATCATCTATGAAGTAGATAGAGCAAACGGCTGAGTATCAAAATAGTCTTTCACTATTGAAAGAATTGGGATTTCTTGCCATTTTGCAGAAATTTGATGGGTTTGATATGGCCATGGCACTATAATTTGCAAAGAAATTTGAGGGAGGTCAAGCTAAGGCAAGCTCGCTGGAATTTGAGGTTACATAGGAATCCATAGCGCTAGCTACAGGTTTTTCAACCGTAGGGGAAAAATAATTTAAGGAGGAGAGGATCAAAAAGAAAAGGTGGCTCCAGTTTGCGGTAAAAAAAAAATTAAAGTAGAATGTAAGAAAGGGCTTATGCACAGTGCCATGTTTGGGACATTGCAAGACCTCCTGAACATATTACTGAGATTAATTACCTATGAGGAGAGTTACTCATTAAATTTTGTGTACAATATTCGTTTGTTGTTGCATTTTGAATCATGGAAACACATCAATTTTCCTTATTACCTAATCCAGATTTTAGATAAAATGGTGAGAGGAGTTTAGAAAGGGGATGTGAGCTAGGTTGAGTTAAACTATACCATCACAGGCTCATTGAAACCCTAGTTAAGAAGAGATAGAGGCCATGGAAATAACATGGAAAGCATTATTAAAATAGTTTCGAGGAAGAAGTGCAGGTAAGTCGGTTGAGAAAAAGAGTGCAAGAAAGAAGAGGAAGGCAAAGACCTCGCGCCCTGCCAAGCCAAAAGGAAAGAACAAAAAAGTGCAAGCACAAGAGAAATCTGTTGAAAAAACTTCGTCCTCAAAAAAGGGAGGAGTGACCAGGAACTCAATGAAGAAAAGGACCGTTTCTTCAGGGACAAGTCGTGCTCAGCCGAGCTCCCAAATTTTGTTAGATGAGTCACCCCTGGCTTCACCTGGAGATCATAAACTCTCAGTTCTCGCGGATGTAGTACCCATACTGTGGTTAATGAAGAAATTTCAGATAAGGAGGATGACATATATTTGTCAGCCTTCCTTCACAAATTGAAGAAGAAAAGGATGACACCGAGTGCAAGCAGAGACCCGGTAGAGGGTCAGGAAGATGAAGAGGCGGAACATGAAGAAACCCTTGAAAATTTTGATGAGAAGGGCACTAAAGCCCTTGGTGTGATGGTTGTGGAGGCTACTGAAACCCTCGGTGACATGGAATTTCCTGGCACAGAAACCCTTGGAGACATTATGATGCAGACGCTGGAAGGCCAAGATAATTTTGATCTTGGAAACGATGGTACATGTTTTGAATCAGTTGCAGAAAGAGTGTTGGCACCAAATGAGATGGGAACAGAGACCTCCACCCTCTTTCTGAATAAACAGATAGTAGAGCTTGAACAAAAATTTCATGACCTGGAGGCATTAAACCAGGTCATGAAGGAGAAAAATTGGGAGAAGCAAGGTAAAATAGAGTTGGCAGAGGAGGTCAAAGAACAAAAACGTCAAGTAAAGGTATGGAAGTTTTGAGCTTCTAAATGCTAAAAGTGTCTCAAGAAGGTGACCAAACAACTTAAGAAAGCTCGAGGTAAGAAAATGAATACAATGAAAGCAGGGTTCAGTATTCAAGTACAAAATTGAAAGAAGGCCCCCTATTTTGAATATTTTTTGTAGCAGTTAAAGGTTGTGTGAGGACACACAATAGTTTATGGATGGGAGGATGTTGGTAGGCCGAAATGCTTCATTTTTACCCTCATTCCTACTACAAAACCACAATCATTAGCCTCTATTTTATCTTCATAGGCCTCCTTATTTGTGAAATAGTCCAGAATCTTGTCTATTCCTGCACAATATTTATATTTCATGTTTAAGGTTTACTAAGTGCTTAATTAATCATTTCAATAGATTTTGTGCCTTTAATATTTCTTGCAACTCATATGTACTTCCCTAAAGTATATGATAAGCTAAATTATTAATCATCGTATCAGCTTGATTTAGTGCAGGTAGATCCCTGCACCGTTGGCAGCTATTCGTTCTAAGATCTATGCAACACCTTGATCACTTAACACAGGAATTTTGGTCCACAATTTTCAGTTCAATTGCAGTCATTCAAAGTTAAACTTAAGAAGAGGACAGTTAGGGATATGGTCGATAAGGTCGTCGGCCAACTATTATTTTGCATCTTATTATAGTCGCTGGCTTATTTTTGTAATGTTGTTTGTTATTTTGTTTCAGCTAAAAGGCTTGATTTGGAACGACTGTGTAATTTCCGTTAGGGCCATAGGCCAAAAGGTTTGTATAAAGTATATCTCTTAGATAGAACTAGGTTAGCGATAACAGTGCAATTGTAATTTTGGTCAAATTTTAATCTCGTTTTCGCCCTTGTTCTGAGCTCGACTTGAACTGATGATGTATATTTGCTGATTGCGATTAATACAAGGGCCTGCACCATGATATTCTCACTCCGTGTTTTAATATTTCATTGATGCGTTATTAAGTGCTAAAGATCTACGTTTCTTAAAACGGGAAACGAGTTGGTTGGCTAGGGCCCAACCAACCCAGCTCATTTACCCTCTCGCTTTCGTTAGCTTAAAGTGTGCGTGTTAATTTTGTTTATTTGCAAAATTGTTGTTTAAATCTTAATTTTGTTCTTGCATAATAATTCTAATTTATTTCGTTAAACGATCAAGTGTGAACGGATCCATTGTGTGTAATTTAATTTAGTTAATTTTCCTTATATAATTTCCTTCCCATTTGGCTTAATTTCATTCATATCGTGTAGGTAGATTGTTCCTACACTAGTGCATGCAGGATTCTGCACTTTGGTTTGCTTGTTCATTTACGACAACTTGTGTTATTCTTTTCCCTTTATACGAATTTAATATATTCCTGCAAAGTAAGCGTTTATCATTAGAGAGGAGCATTTCTAAAATTAAAAGTTAAAATCCTAAAGATTAAGGATGAATTCATGAAATGGAAAAGAACATTGTTTCAATATATTAATATGTGCCTGCACCTCACAATTTAATGAAAAGGATTAAAAGTAATCTGAAATATTACAGTGAACCCTTCTGAGTTAGATTTGGTCACATGCAAAGCTCTATTGATTGAAGAAGGTTTGATTTGATTTTCAAAGGTTGTTTTTATCTCAAAAATTTTATTTCCATTGTGAGATTCAGTTGGTTAAAGAATTTTTTTGCTTATGAATTCTGCTCGCATTTTGTAATTCTTTTCATAGTTAACACACCCTTTTATTTTCCGAAAGTAATTGGACAACTCTGTGTAGGAAGCCCTATTCTGGGACAAGAACTGGTGTCTTGCTTCAAGAATAGAGCACTCTAATCCTTGAGGATTAGAGCCCCTACATAAAGGCATAAGCCTCTAGTAGAAGTGTAAAATATACTTCTCATGTGTAAGTTCTGTAGTTTTACTACTGCAAGCAAATTACAGGAGTACAAGAAAGGCTGCTTAGTGTGAGAAGGAAAATCATTTAGAGGGTAGATATTTTCAAGGGCCCACTTGTTAAACTGCCATCACCAATACAGAGGATAAACATGGAGTTTTATTTCAACAATTAATATTGTTGGCAACAGTGTGAAAGTTACTTTATTTGGTTTCTTCGCAAATACATTCTTTTACATTCCGGCACTAGAATTAATTTGGTGTGAATTTCCTTTGTGACCTTTTTGTTTGATTTTGCAAGGTTTCAATTAAGAAGTAGGAATAGAAATAGGGAAATTTCATACCACTTCTGGCATTGCTTATGCTTCGTCTCTAAGTTTACGAAACCCCGGGTTGACAATTAAGTGTTCAAGGAGCTTGCTTAAGTGAAATTCCTACACCCAATAACATGCATGGGGATGGTACAATGGTTTCATCCTACACGTGGCAACAACTCTGGATCCTGAGCATCACAAACATTATTTATGTGGGTGTGTTTCCACATCCACCAGACTCTTGGCCACATGGGGTGATGGAAAATCCCCCCGCTGTGTAAACAATCCTTCTGAGAAAACTTCAATAATAATATTATTAATAATTATATTTTAGAAACAAGAAAATTTGTTTGTAATTAATATAATAATTTTAATTGACAAATTTAAATTAACAATTTTATTTTAAAACACAACTTATATCATTATATTTAGTTTAACCTCCTTTTAAATGAATCATATTTGAAACTAATTATATTATAAATATAAAAACTAATAATAAATGATTTTAAATATAAAAATTATACAATTTAATGCTTCCCCAAATTTTGAAATTATTAATTTTTTTAATTTTTTAACATTAATAATTTAGAAATTTATCGATATATCATTAAACATATTTATTTAAAAAAATTTATATATTTACTATCATTTTATTATATATACATATAGGTGCAGTGTAAGTTATAGATGAAATAGAATTTTTCATCGGAATGCAAAACGAGTTCAAGAAAGAATGTGATTTTCTTTGTTATTTAAAATGCATTTTTTAATGCACAAATGTATTCAACGCCTTGAAAAACCCTCGTACTCAAGTCTTTAAAAATCTTTGCAAAATTTTGGTTAAAACTAACTAGAAACAAATGTCATCAAAAAATTCATTTCTTATATATATATATATATTCAAATCTTAAACAAAATCTATAAATTTATTATTTTTGAATAAAAACAATTCCCTTTTCTACATCATCAATACATGAACTAAAAAATATTTTTAAAAGAAAATATAAAATAAATAAATAAAAACAATGATATTTCACATGGCCAACACAATCACAATGTTGGCATTTCACAATGTATGGTTATTGAATAGGAGAAATTGAAGACGGATCATTCTGAAAGAATCCAACACTACGAAACTGGATGGGCTTGGAATATTCTGGAATGTGAATGGACACATCCTTGTCATATATGAATTAAATTCTATTCTTGTTGCCCACAACTTATTCGCAAGGTTTGATGAAGGTTTTGGGACCTTCACATTTGCACGCAAATCCGCTCATGAAATGGATCCATTATTCTGATCAATATCTGACTACTCATGGAATTGAGGCTTAAATGGGGAGTTGTGTTGAACAATAAATAGTTCATAATTACAACTCTTCTTTTGTAGTTCATCTCATTGTAGTTGAAAATCAAGTTAGAGAAGCTCAATGGTATCCTATATATGATGGAGATAGATTTTAATATCAGCAAGAGTCACTTTGTTGATATTCATTGTTTCCTCGACAGTATAGAATATGATATTGTTTAGTAACTCTAAAACACTATTAATTTTATCCATTTTACTATAACATAAATTCATAAAATTAAGGGTGTCAACTTCAACCAAAAATGCACCCGCTTACAAAGCAACTTCAAGTCAAATGTATGAAATGTAGAGTATTTTTCTAGAAGCTTCAAAATGTTGACATCTCGCCAGTCTGATACTCTATACATAATCATTCCTTTAATCATACATCTCAAGGAGAGAATTTTTTCTAACTGTTAATGGTTTATGCCAAGGAAGGATACTGACATTTCAATTAATACTAGTCAAGTTGCACTAATTAGATATGATTTCAATATTGATTAAGTACATGAATTTCTCTAGATGGGAAATGATCCCTAAATTCTCAGGGATTTAATAATAATAACTCTTAGAATGGATATGATTTGTTAGAGATTGGATAAACCAATTCTCGATGCGTGTTTCACAATATGGACTAATTGAATCTCGTGGATTCTTATCTTTGGTGATGTGATTTTTGACTAACACCTTTGGGGTTTGGTCTAATGGAAATCATGATTTCCAAAAAATGGTATCAGGTGGTAGGTTAAGATTTCGATACACACCCAACTAGCATTGGGGGGATATTGTTGGACATTGGATGAACCAACACTCCCCTTATGTTTCACGACATGGACAAACCACCTCTCGTGGATCCTTATCTCTGGCAATGCAATTATTGACTAACACCTTTGGGTTTTGGTCTAACAACAGTCGTGATTCCCAACATGACTAAAATTCAGTGGCAGGCATTTACATGATACCTAGATGAAATAGATAAAGATTCCAGTGCAGATCACCACGATCTTTGACCAACCTTCACTACGATCAGATTAAACAGATTCAATTTCACATTCTCTAGTTTAAGTTGAATTTGATCTAGATCTAATTTTTGTGATTGGATTCACAGATCATTAATTGTCTTCTTGAATTTGTGGCACCAATGAGTAATTTTTGGATTCCACATATTATTTTCCACTCATTCAAAATATCCAGTTGGCGTTGTCATAATATCATACTCGCAATAGTAGGAAACATATGATATACATCTAGACATGGGACATACCAACACAAATACAACAACTCAGGCTTCAAAAACCATATCCATAATTCGTGCTTGAATACTAATTGAAATTGGCATCTTCTTTTCTCCACGAATGAAGCCTCTTGTCTCTCTCTCAATATGTGTTTTATCGTCTAGGCATATACAAAGAATATGAACAATGCTAATTGATGAATGTAATCCTCATGTACCACTTCAATTTCATTTCCTTATGCTGCTACCACCATCTAATTCTATGAAGAGGGTTTCCAGACTAAAGTATGAGATGAAATGAGTTCCCAAAAATTTTTGAGAGATGCAACACATCCCCACACGTTTCACTGATTATGGCAATACACTTTCCGTTATTTCTTGCGTGGATTTTCAATTATAGTGGTAGGAACAAAATGAAGAAAGAGTTTTGAAATTAAACTTCAAATACATAACGATCGAGATTAAACTATGTAGCAACACATTGATTTAGAGCATGCTGCAAATGGTAAGACATCATTACCAGTCGTAGCATAGCTACCTCAATCATCTCTCTCCTCCACTTTCCACTGGAAAAAACTACAATCGATGAACCTCCATAATCCTATCCTTTATTACAGCTATTTTCCTCGAAACCACTTGGCAGAGCCACCATTTCTTAGTTCTTCTATGTTGGCATTGCATTCTCATCCTAGAAAACCACAATTTACTCCACTTGGTCAGTTAGAGTCAATCTTAGCAATATAAATATGCCCAATTATATTGTATCTATGTAACGATGCAAATCAATAGTTTCTCAACGCACTCAACAATTCTTGGAAGGGAGGGAGAGCATTTTTGTAACACCCTCCTCCCACATTTACCCGAATTAATAGGTTTACCAGGGTAAACATGTGACAAAGAGTTATTATGACATGATTCAACTCCCCAACTATAGTTAAGGAAATGGAATCGACAAAACATGACCAAATTGATCTTCTGCAAAAGCTACAGGACCCCAAGTGGCAAAACAACTAGTTCAGGTGCCCAACACCTCAGTTAACATACCTTTTGACTGATCTGGACCCTTAGTCACACCCATGAAAAGCCCTTCATCTCACTGGAACCTTCTATTTGCAAGAAAAACAAGGGAATCCTTGTGACTGCAAAATTTTCAGGTAGTTTTGTGTTAGCGACCCTGGATTATGAGCCACCTTTTTAGGGCTAGGGCTCAAGCCTCTGCATAGAGATTTGATCCCTCTCCGTGTTTGAAAGATTCAGAGTTAAGATGGATCTAGGATGGTTAATTAAATTGGTTAATTAAAAAAAATTCATATCAACAAGTGCCATATGTGACTTATGGATTTTTGGGCTTGTGGTATTGATAAGTCATGGTATTGGCCCATGGTATTGTAACAAAATCTATTTAGAAATTGAAGCTTTTTGTTTATTATGGATGATGTGTATTGACATTTATCAACCATTTAATTTATATAGCTATGTTTGTGTAATAGGTCAATTAAATTATACCTATATCTAAATAACTCTGGGCCAATGTGTAAGTAAATTAACAACTTCATAATATTTTTCATAACAAGTTTACATTATTCATCATGTAAGTTGCCACTTTTATTATACATGGCTATATCCATTTTAATTTTGGATCTACAAGTGTGGAGAGTGATCAAATCTCTTTTCACTCTAAAAGCGGTTTGCATCTCAAGAGATTCGATCTATCTCATAACTTGTTAGATCTAGAGTTAACATGGATCTATTCTGATTGTATATGTGTGTGTGGACGCTTGGTAAATTCAAAGTTAACACACACACACACACACACACACACACACACATATTACATAATAATACCATTGGAAAAACCATGGGGTGTGAAAACCTAGAGTCTAAAAACCACAAATGATAAACAGACTATTTTACTTCAATTTTAATTTAATTATTAAACTATTTTTTTTTATTTTTTTTTTAGTCAAAATGTTTACATAATAAAACATTACAACATCTCATTCATGGTAGGTTGTAGAATGCTTTCAATTATTATAATGAAAAAAATATATTTTTTGAGATTAAAGACGCATTCTACATCTTAAAAAAAAGTTCTAAATAAAAAACAATGTCAATTATAATAAAAATATAAATGATTTATCAAACATTATGGATTTATCATTTAGTTTTTAATAAATTAATGAATAAGGTAAATCTATAGTGGTATATTAACCTTCTATATATATTACAAATTTATTGTAAACCATACATTAAAATTAAAATTTTATTTAAATTAAAAAATTATCAATCTTATTTTATGATATTTTGTAATTTTAGTTTTATGTTTTCTAGATTTTTTTTATTAAATTTTTCGAAGTTTACTAAAAATTTGTTGTAATGAAATGTTTGAATTGTAAATTTTACATAATCTAAATATAATATAGTTTTAAGGGCAACAAATACATATATACATTCCAAAATACATTTTAAACCAAAAAAATAATAATCTAACTAATTTTTTTGTTCCATAAAACTATTAAACCACAAAACATTATACCTTTCTTACTTTTTGTTTTCAAATGTTCCCATATATAATAATCCTCTTAAATTTAGAAACCAATAATTTTAACATAAGATATTTCTAAATATTATTATGTAATGATAGTTTATCTTAGAAGAAGTTATCCTCCTCCATTGAGCGGACAAGCTGCCGCCACCGAGGAAGCGGAAACTACGGGCCTCACCGATTTAGCAGTTCAACACATTTAATACCCCTTTCAAAGCAAGCTCTAGGTAGTTATCCTGTCCCAAGCTCCAGGTAGTTATCCTGTCCCACAATCTAAGATCATTAGGTCAAAAGTTTTGGGCAATCACAGATAAAATTTCAAGATAAAATCCTATTAATTTAATAATAATAATAGCAGTAATAATTATAGTAGTGGGAGAAAAAGGGTAACAATCATAATTTAAAATTTAAAACAATAATAATAGCAGCACTAATAATTAGTAGTGGAAGAAAAAGGATACAATCATAATTTAAAATTTAAACATTAATAATAGCAGTAGTAATTATAGGAATGGGACAAAAAGAAACCATCATTATTTAAAATAGATGAAATAATAACTATTAATGTTTAAAATTACACAATTTAAATAGATTAAATGATAACTATTAATGTTTAAAATTACACAATTTAAATATAATAGATATTTTTCAATAAATTGAATATATTTTTATGATAAAAAATATAAATTTAATAACAAAAAATTATAATTCCAATTTTTTTAAAATTAAATTATATAATATAGTCAATAAAATAATAAAATATTTATTTGAATTTTAATTATTTTAATCTTCTTTGTCTTGATGATGAATCACAATAGTTGGTTCGAAACATCGATCAAATTATAATGATGTGATTAATTTGAAAGACATTCATCTACATTATGGATCACAAAATTTTTAGATCTAACTACTAAGTTTATTGAGTAATAGGGATTTTTTGTGTGGTGCAATATGATGAAAGTTTGCTCATGGTTGTGCAACAACCTTCAAAGGGACGTTAGTAGGGGTAGCAAAATCTTTGTTGGTTTGGATGTTATGGATGGTATGGAGGGATGTCTCTTTCTATACACATTATCCAACATCTCTACAACCGTGGAACACATTTTCTTTCGCACATTAGAGTTGTATTGAATGAAGTTTTTTTCCACTACATATTGGAGGCAGGCTAGAGAGTTGGAGATCTATCAAAATCTTGTCCTAGAATGAGAGATCTACCACTCACACCTAATACAGGCGAGCATTGTCCTCTCAGATAAGGTGGAAAATATCACATGGGGTGGTATTCCATAAGGAGGTGACATTTCTACTAAGGTGTCATATTTATACATATATGTTAGGCCACAAATTGACCCTCTCTCCAAGTGGCTTGCTTGGATGCAGAAGTGGGAGGTTCAGGCGAAGCTAAAATGCTTCACTTGGTGGGTTGTCCACAACCGAGTCCTTACAAGGAAAAACCTTTACAAGAGAGGTTCCTTAGGTCCAAACATTTTCCCTCTCTGCAAATCTACCAATGAGGTTGTTGCTCACATTTTTCTAGACTATCCCTTCGCCCTTTCTATATAGGATGAAGTTATAACTTTTTGCAAGATCAATGGTTCAATGAACAAAGCTTCTATCTTTTCTTCCCTCTGTAGCTAGGAAACTTACCACTTGGAACACAAATGTATCTCGTAGTACATTTTTTGGGGGCTTTGGCACTGTCAAAACACCTACATATTCAAGAATCTTGTTTCGGATCCATGAGCTACCTCTCTCAAAATTTTAGATACTTTATCGAGATAGGTCCACTTAAAACTAAATTTTAATGCCTCCTCCTAGATTTACCCATTTCTAAAAGCTTTCCAGAGTAAACATGAGGCGAGTGTTAGTATGATATCACCCGACCTCCAAGATCTACTTATGGAAGTGGGGCTAACTAATAAAAAACTTACAGACATCCCTCTAGGACTACACACCACTCAGGAGCCTGCAAACCACCCTAGATGGTCATTCCTTGAGTTGGAGCTCTTTTCACAAGGGAAACTCCACTACCACATGCACAACATAGCACCAGTGCAGTAATGAGGTCCCAACAGCATCCATAGGCCTTCTTCCATGCGATTATGACCCAAAAAATTTGGTTTTTTCTAGTGGTTCTGAGACCTAAACCACTTTTCAGGATAGCCTCCATACCACTATCTATAACTTCCTGTAACTTTCTATAATCATAAACAACATGATTATGAGGAAAACCAATAAAAAATAAAGCAAGGAATTGACCTAGACATGTCTAATACATGATAGACATTTTGTCAAACATATGGTAAAGATAGAAGCTATAGGTCATGAATACATACCTGATCATAAAATTCTAAACTTCATATGAAAGTCACCAAGAAGGCTCAATTCCCTCTCTAGCTAACTGGAACAATAGTTGCTAGCCCATGCATTCATAAACCATTCAATAACTTATCAAAACATGACAAGAGACATAGATAGAATACCTCATTTAACCAACATATCACCAGAATAGAAACCATGGAAAATCCTCCATAAGATCACCATCATAACCAGTACAAGTGCTCATAGATCATAATAGGAAAATGATTCATATTAACCTATACAAACACTAACCAAGTTAGGGACTTCCACGTACCACCTGACCAAAAATTGGGCTAAAGAAAATACCTCTTTCAACCAATCACCCTAACGTCATATTCCAAGCATGAATGTGGGATCATAAGGGTTAAGCCAAAATAAAACCTACTAGTGCTTCCAGAGACCAAACCACCTCAACCCTTAACCACAGTGATCTCACCTAGGTATGGTCCATAAATCACTAGCATTAACCATATCGGTATCTACCCAAGTTGTCCAAGGCTCCAAGAACTACTAACTCAAACCATAGCTAAATTGGGGCTCTAGAGAATTCGTTCCAACCTGTAGCTCTAGGGACTAATAACTCAACCCACAATGCTCCAGAGTGTTTGTCCCAACTTGTAGTATTAAGGATATAGTAACTCAACCCAAGTTATTCCAAGGATCTAGAGCGTTTGTTCCAACCCACAACCATAGGGAACTTGAGAAATAATTAGAAAAAAAAGTGGGAAACCCAAAAAACCATGGCTATCCAAGAAATGACAAGGCACAGTTGAAACCATTGTCAATTTAGGAAAATATCCATGCTAATGACAATACATAACCAAGGAAACACATGCATATACCATGCCTCCAAAAATCAACAAGGAAATCACACATGTAACCTGTTACCCACAAATTATCCCTACCGTAGCTACTGATACAATCCAAGTGTTATGATAGATCTCTCCAAGCATGCTCTAAGTGTGTAAGAGTATGAGAGAATGAGAGTGTGCCCAACTCAAAACTTTCAAAAACTTATAGTGACAAAAAGTTAGGCCAAAAAATGTGAATTTTTTAAGTGGTCCCTTTTTATCATTGATCTCCCTTTTTCTTGATTTTCCTTCATTTTTCCTGTAATTTCCCTTACATGCAACTTTGTGTCTCTTCACCTTCCTTTTCTTATATTTTCATTTATTTTCATAATTAAGTGCCATTTATTTCCTCTTTGTCTTTTACAATGCCTTTTCCAATTTCCATAACCATAATTAATCCACAAGTGATGCACACTATAATTTTTTCCCACCATTCAACTTGAAATATGTGTCTCGAGACCTTTGTCTTATTTTATTTACATGGAAAATCAACCAGGGGCTATTACTAACTCCTCCCCCTTGGGGAACACCATCTTCTATGTTCAATAATTCTTATAACCATCAAAACATGTTTCCCATGGAGATTTATAACATAGTTCAATTAAAAATTTACGTCGTACTAACTACTTAAACCATGAACACAATACTGCTTATTAGAAATTTATAACATAATTGGATGCAATATGGATCATGATTTGTATCTTTTGTAAAATGCATTGAGGTTATGGTTGGAATTATTCCTCTAGTTCCACTTCCAATACAAACTAATCAATCACATGATCAACATCCTGCACATATCATTTAAGCAATGAAACATGGAAAACATCATGGAATTTCACTGTTGGCGATAGTACAAGTTGGTAGGCCACTGGTTCAATCCTCTCAAGGATCTCAAAACGCCCACAATACTGAGGTTCCATCTTGGCACATGAACCTATCCTCAAGGATCTCCTTTTGGTATTGATGCACAAGTACACATTGTTTGGTCAATTTAGTGTGTCCTAAATTGCTACATTAATTTATCAATCCGGGATTCGTAAGCTGATGAAGTGTGGCGCACTATATGTGCAAGATAACCTATCTCTTACTTTTTGTCGTTTTTGGATTTTTATGAAATTCTAAAAGAAAAGTATGGAGACAAATATTCAAGACAATGGTGTCCTTCTAATGATTTTCCAAACTTCAAAAGAATTTTAAAACACACAATGACAAAATTAATTCTTCAAAGAAAATGAAATTGCATCACTATTCTAGTCAAACAATAGTGAACTACTGATCATGAAACTCATTATCCTTGCTGTTGTCCAAATACAAAAGAAATTATGCTTAAAGAAATCCAAGAATTGCAACAAAGTAAATCTAAATCAAATTACATCAACTTATATTCTGATCCCTCGCCATTAGTCCAGCTATGGCTTTCGGAGGTAACCATAAACAACTTGAGCAATCTGATATCTAATTTGCTGAAAAAGAAACTAATATCAAACTACACACTCATACTTCAATCCCTCACCATTAGTCCAGCTATGGCTTTCGGAGGTAACTGAAAATGACATGAGCAATTTAATATTTCTAACTTGCAGAAAGTAAACTAATATCAAACTACACACTCATATTTCAATCCCTCACCATTAGTCCAGCTATGGTTTTCGGAGGTAACTGAAAATGACATGAGCAATTTAATATTTCTAACTTGCAGAAAGTAAACTAATATCAAACTACACACTCATACTTCAATCCCTCACCATTAGTCCAGCTATGGTTTTCGGAGGTAACTGAAAATGACATGAGAAATTTAATATATCTAAATCTAACTACTGAAGCAAATGTGCAAGACTGAAATAAACAAACAGTGCTGGAATTAAACAAAAACTAAGAAAAGTAAATTAGTAGAAGGACAATATTGATTCCATGTCATTAGTCATTATAAAAAGATGTGCAAGTGCCCGGGCTGCCTATTGTAATCTGAAACAAGAACACTGATCAGTTAACCACAACATAAAACATGAAAGATTATGGAAAAAAGTAAAATGTAAAGCATGAAAGATTATGAACAAAGATGAAGCATAAATACCATGAAAGATGCAATGTATAAACACGTGAATGACTTATGGCATAATGAACTTAAAGAAACAAAACAAGAAACTATAGAGTAATGCACAAAACCTCAGCGTGTGCAGGGGCCCTATGCACCAGCCTCGGGCAACAGCCTTCAAATACGAATTACGCTTGGAAACAGAGTCTTCTTATATATTAAAATGTAGTCATAACAGAGAAATGATATTACAGCACAGTGGCAACGCAATTACATTATAGAGCTATATGGAGGCTAGCTATTATGCGTATGAAAACGCGTTATTTATAACAAAGGTGATATAACTAATTCCCTAAAGTTTGTGCTGATAGAGACACGTGAACCATCACATCCAGAGATCCAGCATCATGGCCGCGGTGAGGAGTAAATCTATGAAGAGTGGATGTTGGATTTGGCTTATGGAGTCATGTACAAGTGTTGATGTGTCTCCCGTAAATTAGAAACGATCATACAAATCTTCACGTGACGAGAAACAGAGTCCTATCACCGTGGGACTCTACGGTTGACTTCCACTTGGCCACCTTTGACCACAACCTCCTTAGGTGAATTTTCCCGAGCCAATAGGACACGATCCATGTCCACATCATTTCTGACTTGCCCATGTGGCTCGAATTGCCTGAAGACACCTGCAACATAGACTTTCACAAAATGGCTGCGGAAAGTTGCAGCAGCTGCGGAAAGTGGCAAGATTCCGTAGCTAAATGAGCAAAAATCTAAATCAAACAGCAGACACAAAACATAGTTAAAAACCATTTTAGATGCTCTTTTACAATTAATATGCAATGATATTGACGACTTAGAAGGTTCAGGTGAATGAAAAAGATCTAGAAAGGTGTATAGGAAAGATGCAGATTTGAGACTCAACATACCCCCACTGTGAAGGTGTTGCATGTCCTCATGCAACCAAAATTTTGATAATCCTTCTTCAATTCATATGCCTTGACACTTCAGCCAGTACATCCAGTCCTCTCCTCCTCTTCCTTGGTGTTGCTAACATCCTGGTCTTTTTCATCAAGCATCTGAATTTGATATTAATCAGTGCTCTGCTTAACTTTTGGCATTTCTTCTTCAATTTCCTGTTCTTTTTCTGCCATAGTCCCAGATGTAGCATGGTATTATCATGAATGATTTTGTCCAATTTTCTTTGTTCCTTCAATGTTTCATTTTCATTTTTAATGTGTCTATTTAAAAGCTCTAGCTCAAAGACTTCTTGTTTCAGTGATTGGACTAGATTTTCTTGTACTGTGTGAGGCTGAGTGGATGAAGTACTGGGACCCGTAGCTGCTCTTTCTAAAGATTCTATATAATCATATACTTCTTGTTGCTTTGGGTCTATCTCAGGTGTCGTTTTTATTGGGCTGTCCCCAAAATGTCGTGGAGGACAGTTTTCTTCAAAATCTGGCTGAGAAGGGCTCACATCAACGTCTGGCTGAGAATGGGATGGACTATGTTCAATGTCTGACTGAGAATGAAATGAACTAGGTTCACTGTCTGACTGAGAGTGAGATGGACTATGGCCAGCTGGGGATTGTTCAGATGTTTCTTCTCCCAAATCAATAAAATGGGGTCCTTTCGTTTGCATTTTCCTCAACTTCCCCTTAAGCCTGGAACTTCTTTTCACACACTGTGGACCACTGTCTTTTTGCTTTTGTTTTTCTTTCCCTCTTTTCTTGGCCATAGATGACTGTTCTTGAAGGTGAACTAGTCTCTCAGATAACACTTGATGATCTTCTTCGGAAGAAGGGGTTTGATGCATAGCCTTAATACTTTTTCTCTCTTTTGATGTTATTGGCTTTTTACCCTTGGTTTCTTTCTTCTTCCTTTTTGACAGTCTCTCTTCCCTACTAGTTCTTTCAATTGTAGTAGTAGGAGTACTTTGAATTTCATCATTTGTTCTCTTTCTCCTACTCCTTCTTGATGTACTACCTTCAGGAATTTCTTGAGGTTCCTCAAAGAAATTTCTAATCAAAAATTGTTCCCATGTGTCCTTCTTCTCTTTTAACTGTTTTTCAATCAAAATTTTCAAAAGACGATGGTGATATAGATGTGGTTCTACATCCCCTAAATGCTTCTGAACAGTCACAAACATCTTCTTCAAACTATTTAATAAAAAGTATGGCAGATTGAGGGTCTGGTTATCTATAAAATTCATCAGAAATCAGGTATGGTACATATACATTGACCCAAAACAGCCCTCACAGGTGATAAATTTTTGAACAACTAGCAGCAAAGTAGCCCATTCCTCTTTCAAAGCATGAACAAGAATTCCTCTTTTAAAAATAGTTATGTCCATACCTGGGTTATGTAGAATCACTCTCCAGGCTTCATCACTAATGCTTTTGTTCTTAAACCAACGTTCACCCTCTTGAAGAAGTTCTGTGGCAGATGCTATAGATGCCTCATTCACCGTAAACTTAAGGTCTCCAATCTCTACCTCCAGGCCATTGAAAGACCTTGCAAAAGCTTTTGTCACCTCTTTGTGGTAGCCTCTAAACTTTTGGATAAACCGCAGCCACTTTGCCTTCTTCAATATATCCCTGACTTGCGGGTATCCTTCCATGAATTTAGGTCCCTCTGGTTCTGCTCTCAACAATTTACCCATCCTTCTTTCTGCTCTTTAAAAACTTGCCTGCGTGAGGAGGGTTCAATGGAAGTAGGACGGCTGAATGAACGGAAATAAGCACGATGACTGTAGGTAGATATCAGAGAGTGGGTATACAGACTGTAGCGTAACAGAGAATGAAATGGGGTGAAGCGGAACAGAGAAGGGTTACGTGAGCACGGCGGAAATGCGGCTGTGAGATTAATAGAACAATAGGAGGAGTATAACACATCCGACAGTGTTTTAAAATTTGGTGGCTGCAGAATAAATGTAAGCACGTTTATACAACGGCTACGGATTTTATGTGGTTGAAAGAAGCCGTAGTCAAATCAACTACGTTTCATTGTCATAGGTGGAATATCGGAGTATGAGTGAAGATCGGAGGTTTAATTATGGGACCATTTGAGAATGAATGCAAGGATTGTGGGAGGATTGTACAGAGATCATGGAGTGGTTACGGAGTTTGTCAATACAATCATTGCACATAATGGAGCTTATGGTTTATAACTATATAAAAATGTGTTTTAAATGCCATTTGAAATAAATTTTTACTTATACCTTGGAATTCTTGCCATTTTTCCTTGGTCTTCAATTAGTTGCTCCTCATTGATATCTTGAATGGCCCATGTCTTCATAATTGGTCCTCATACCTGCATTTGATTTCATGATTATGGAAATAACATCTGGCTGTACATTCTTTTGAAAAATAGAGTGGTAGCTGCGGAATCTGCTTCTGGCTGCGGAAACTGGTGTCAGCTGCGGAAACAGATGTCAGCTGCGGAAACTGAAACAGCTATTATTTGGGTGAATGGAAATGAACAGATGACAATTGACTAAATGGAAATGGTCATGAAAGATAATTTTATTGGTAAAATGGAATGAAATAGATAAAATGAAGTGAAATGGAATGAAGTGGAGTGAAATGAAGTGGAATGGAATGGAGTGGGTGGTCACAAAACTTGTGAAATGAAAGAGAGATTTTTTTTTTGAAAATATAGGGTGTCAGGTGTTCCTGATTTTCACCCTATATTTTCTGTATAAGACTGCCAATCAGTGATTGGTTTTCAGGCTTATACAATTTTTTATTTTTATTTTTAACTGAAAAGAACAAAAGCTAGGCTAGTGGAGAAGAAGAATTTCTCTGTACCAGCCTGATTGCAGAATTTTCTTGAAACATTTTGACAAATTCCTCTTTTGAGAGTGGCTTATGATAAAATTTCAATCTGTGGCCATTCACAATAAGAGGAGTTTGAAACTCATCAATGGTCTTGATTCTTACCGCTCCATTGCTAAAGATCTTGTCAATCTCATATGGCCCAAGCCAATGAGTCTGAAATTTTCCTTGGAAATATTTAAACTTGGAATCAAATAACAATGCCCAATCTCCTTCTCGAAACTTCTTCTCTTTGATGTACTTGTCATGCCATTTAGCTCTTTGATATTGAACTAGATCAGTTCTTAAAATTGCTTCTTGTCTGATCTCATCTAGCTCGTTCAACTGCTCCATTCTATGCTTTTGGGCTTCTGATAGATCCATCCCCAACTGAACTGCTATCTTGAAGGTCTTGACTTGGAACTCAATGGGGAGCAGGACTTCCTTCCCATAAACAAGTTCATAGGGAGAATGTCCTGTTTTATTTCTCCATGTAGTTCTGTAGGTCCACAAGGCTTCAGGAAGCCTTTCTACCCAATCTCTTCTATGTAGATGAACAATTTTGGTGATGATACTTTCGAGAACTTTGTTGGTAGACTCCACTTGACCATTTGCTTGCGGATGGTAAGGAGTAGATCTTCTATGCTTGATTTTGTATTCTTCCATCAGCTTCTCCACCAGGTTGGATGTAAATTGGCTTCCTTGATCTGTCACAACTTCTCTTGGAACACCAAAGCGAGTAAAAATATCCTCATAAAGAAAATGAACAACTGAATTTTCAGTAGCAGATACTAATGCTTTGGCTTCTACCCATTTAGTAACATAATCAGTACAAACCAATATATACTTCTTTAGCTTAGATGGTGGACTAATAGGTCCAATGAAATCTAAAGCCCATTTTTCAAAGGGTTCAATGAGTACCTATGTTTGCAATGGAATTTCATTTGAAAGGGTAGGTTTCCCTACTCTTTGGCAGCTGTCACACCTTTTGACATATTGTTTTGCATCTTTGAAGAGGGAAGGCCAATAATATCCTAAAGAGAGGATTTTATAGGCCGTCCTTTTGTCTGCAAAGTGTCCGCCGCATGGTTCATCATGACATGCCTTAAGAATATCAGGCATTTCATCTTCCCCGACACATCTTCTGATCACAAGATCTGGCCCTGTTTTAAACAATTCGTTAGAAATCCATGAATATTTTGAACTCTCCTGAATAATTTTTCATTTTTCACTTGGAAATAAATGTGAAGGCAGTTTCCCTGTAACCAAATAGTTAGCAATATCTACATACCAAGGAGTCTTAATAGTTACTGCAAACAAGTATTCATCAAGAAACTTATCCTCTACAGGAGAATCTTCTTTAGTATTTTGAATCCTAGACAAGAAATCAGCTACTGTATTTTGTTTCCCTGGTCTATCCAACACAGTAATATTGAATTCTTGTAAAAGTAAGAGCCATCTTGTCACTCTTCCATTAGTAACAGGTTTGTTCATTAAATATCTAATTGCAGAATGGTCAGTATGAATAAAAGTTTCATAGCCTGTTATGTAATGTCTAAACTTATTAATTGCATGAACAATAGCTAAAAACTCTTTTTCAGTCACAGTATAGTTCAGCTATGTGGGAGTCAAATTTTTACCGGTATAATAAATGGCATAAGGAACTAAATATTTTTGACCCAACATAGCTCCTAGAGCTGTATCTGAAGCATCTATAGAAATATGGAAAGGGAGTTTCCAATTTGTTCCTCTCAAGATAGGTGCTTCAGATATTCTTGTTTTCAAAGTTTCAAAGGCTGATTGACAATCAAGATCCCATTTAAATTCACAGTCTTTTGTAAGAAATTTGAAGAGTGGAGATGCTATTTTAGTGAAGTTTTCTATAAATCTTCTATAGTAACCAGTAAATCCTAGAAAACTTCTAACATCTCTTTGACAATTTGGAATAGGCAACTTAGAGATGACTTCAAATTTTGATCTATCAACCTTAATCCCATCTCCCGAAATATGATGTCCTAAAATAATCCCTTCAGTAAACATCATAAAGCATTTTTCATGGCTTAATGAAAGGTTTGTTTCTTTACATCTTATAAGAACTTTTTCCAAATTTTCTAATGCCTCTTCAAATGAATTACCATAAATTGTAAAATCATCCATATAAACCTCTACACAATCATGGATTAGATCAGAAAAAATTCCTAGTACTGCTCTTTGGAATGTTGCAAGTGCATTACATAACCCAAAAGGAAGTACTCGGTAGGCAAAAGTTCCCCATGGACAAGTAAATGTGGTCTTATCTTGATCTTCAGGTGCTACCTGAATTTGATTATAGCCACTAAAACCATCCAAAAATGAAAAGTAATTTTTACCTGCTAATGTGTCTAATACCTTATCGATAAAAGGCAAAGGAAAGTGATCCTTCAAATTTTCTTTGTTCAATTCCCTGTAATCAATGCATACCCTCCATTTACCATTATTTTTAGGTACTATAACCAAAGGAGAAACCCATCGGCTATCTGAAATTGGATAAATGAAGTTTACATTGAGTAATTTTTGGAGCTCTTCTTTCACTATCTCCCTAAGATTTGGATTCGTCCTTCTTTGAGGTTGTCTGATTGGTCTACTGTTTTCCTTAATATAGATATGATGGATGCAAGTCTTCGGATCAATACCTTTCATGTCAGTATACTCCCATGCAAATGCAGTAGAATGTTTTTGCAAGATTTTGGTTAGTTCTTCTTGTTGTGACTTTTCCAAATGTTTGTTGATATTCAATGTTTTTCCTGGAAAAATCTCAATAGTAGAACTACCAAACTCTTCCATAGAGTAAAGAGACATTTTCCTTGATGATAAATATTCTATGTCAGATTCCAATTGAAATTGTGTAGGGTCATATTCTGAAGACATCTCAAAATTTTCTAATGTGTTCAGAATTTGACTATCCTCACTGATTTCAGAAATGGTAAAGACAGGTTGTATAGTGTCCTCATCATCGACTCATTCATTGTCTCCTACTTCTGTGATTGCTTTTGCTGGAGGATACAAATTGAATTTCTTTGTCGAATTACCATTAGAAATGTACATATCCCCAGATCTACAACTAATGAAAGCATCAGCTGTGGCTAGCCAAGGTCTTCCTAAGATAAGTGGGTGCCCTCCTAGATTACTCTTGGGAGTCAAAATCATAAAATCTACTGGATATTCCCAAGAATCTAAGAAGACTGAAATATCTTCTAATACACCATCTGGTTTAATAATTGATCGATCTGCAAGTTGCAGTAAAGTAGGTGTAAAAAGAAGGTTAGGAAGTTTTAGCTGGTCCATAGTCCGTCTACTCATAATGTTAATAGCAGCCCCTAAGTCAATCAATGTGTTTGGGATTTCTATCCCATTTATATGTGTCTTGAAAATTGGACTTCCTGGATCTACATACTTCTGCATGGTAATTTTTCCCATCATGATATCTGCAATTTTTCCCACCAGGTGGATTCTTCTTGTATCTTTTAGTTTCCTTCCTGGTCTTTTGAAACTCAACTCCTTTATTGTTTTTGCTAGAATAGGAATCTCTCGAATGGCTTGTAGCAAGGGAATATTGATACAAACATTCTTCAATTCATCTAGAAAGTCATAGTTAGGCAACAAAATTTGTTTTTCCACCCCCTTGTCAATTTGTAGTCTTTCAGGAAAAGGAGGTGTAGATGAAGATGCAGGTTGCTCAACTATAGGAGTTGTGGGTGTTAACTTTTCTTTTTCTTTTTGAATGTTTTAATTTTGAAGAGATGTTTCCTCAGAACCCTCATTGACTCTAAGAGAGTCCTCCTCAGAGGTATCTTGCTCTTGAATATCTATAGAAGGTTTTTCTAAAACTCTACCAGATCTGAGTTGTACATCATTGAGAGGAACAATCATATAGGTAGGAAATTGTTGTCCTTCTACCATGTAATTATTCTGAGGATTTTTATTGTTAGGATTTGGCAATGGCTGAGCTGGAAGTTGATTTGTCTTTTGTTGGTATGGGAGCATGAGTTGAGGATTTGGATTTTTTTGAGAAGGTTGTTGTTGTGGAAATGGAAATGAAAGTTGTGGATTTGTGTTTGGAAGTTGTGGAGCTTGTTGATTTTGAAAAGATGGAGGATATTGATAAAATTGAGCAAATCTCCCATAAGGATTTTGCATCCCTTGTACCCATGGCTGATATAGATTTTGATGTTGGGGCCAAGGTTGTTGCCAAGGATTCCAATTTGGTGGGGTTAGAAGATTCATAGGGTTGTTAAACCCTTGAGTTTGTTGTCCCTGCCAAGGTCTTCTTGCAACAAAACAAAGAGATTCTACTGAATTTGCATCTTCTTGAAAGATAGCTTTGAGTCCAGGAATTGAAGGACAATCCTTGATCTCGTGATTCTCTGAGAAAATTATACATGTTTCTACAACTTTTGCATCCAAGGGACATTCCCTTAAAGCATGTTTCTTCCTACATTTCTAACAAAAGATGGCTAGAGCATCTTTTTCTGCTTTCTGCTTGTTTGGGATTTTAAGGGTGTCTAGTTGTTCACTAAGGCTCCCTAAGATATCAGTTTTGAATTCATCAAGCATATTACCAATCTCTGCCCTACTTACTGATCCAGTTGCATATTTGTTAGCCCTAATAAGAGAAGGATCCCTAGGCCCTTTTTCTGTTTTAGATTTTCCTCTTGAGAGATGGACACATAGTTCTGTTATGTCACGAAGTGGAAGTTGAGAAATGTCTCCTTTCCCCATCATGTTTAAAATATCTATCCATTCATCTCTAATGGCTTTTAATATGAGGGCTTTCAAGGTTTCATCATCTAAATTGCTCATCTTTGCTCTTTTTAAGTTGTATTGAAATATTTCAAGTAAATCTTCCAAGTTTTCATCTTCTTTTTGCATCATTTTGAATACCTCATCCTTGTGATTGGTGGGCATACAATAGTCCAAGTATCTATCCAAAAATGTTTGTTTCATATCATTCCAAGTCCTAATAGATTGGGTGGTTAATCTCATGAACCATTTCAAAGCGGCTCCCTTCAATGCTGAAGGAAACAGTTTGAGTTTTTGAGAGTCTTCCATATAGTCATAGGTTCGGCACACGACTTCAAACTCAAACAGAAATGTTTCAGGATCCTCACTTCGAAATCCATAAAAGTTGGGGAGGACAGATGGTGAGATATTTTTCATTGTTGTATGAGTTTCCTCATCAACTATAGGGAATCCAAACAAGTTGTCTCCTTCCCTATTTCTTCCATTATTACCTTAACCATTGTTGTCTCCATTGTTTCCTCCTCCTCTACCTCTACCTCTACCTCCAAATCCATATATTATTTCCTCTGCCATGATAGTTTCTTTAGAGTCCTTAAAGTCCTCTTGTTCTTCTATCAAGGGAGGATGAGAGGGAGTCTCTTCCTTTTCTAAATGAGATTTAGTAGGTGGTATGGGAGAATCCTCTAATTCAGCTGCTCCTTGAATTCCAAAAATCTTAAGGCTAGGGGTAGATGGTGGTGAATCTTGTCTATGCCTTGAAGAAGATGGAGTTGTAAAAATCAAACTCTTGGCTTTAGCTATAAACCTTCCCCTAGAATCTCTTGCTCTATGCATGTCATTTTTTTTTTTTTTAAAGTTGGGCTAATAATTCTCTTTCTGATCTTCCAGGTCACACTAGGTGCAAGAAGAGAGCATACTTAAGAAATTACCGAACCAATAACTCTCTTTTCTGATCCTCCAGATCACACTAGGTGCAAGAGGAGAGCATACTTCAAGAAGTTATCAAGTTTTCCCTTCTTTTATTATTTTGTTTTTGTTTTTTTTTTTAAGAAATTGGCTACCTAGTTACACTTCCCCGGCAACGGCGCCAAAATTTTTGGTCAATTTAGTGTGTCCTAAATTTCTACATTAATTTATCAATCCGGGATTCATAAGCTGATGAAGTGTGGCGCACTATATGTGCAAGATAACCTATCTCTTACTTTTTGTCGTTTTTGGATTTTTATGAAATTCTAAAAGACAAGTATGGAGGCAAATATTCAAGACAATGATGTCCTTCTAATGATTTTACAAACTTTAAAAGAATTTTAAAACACACAATGAAAAACTTAATTCTTCAAAGAAAATGAAATTGCATCACTATTCTAGTCAAACAACAGTGAACTACTGATCATGAAACTCATTATCCTTGCTGCTGTCCAAATACAAAAGAAACTATGCTTAAAGAAATCCAAGAATTGCAAAAAAGTAAATCTAAATCAAATTACATCAACTTATATTCTGATCCCTCGCCATTAGTCTAGCTATGGCTTTTGGAGGTAACCATAAACAACTTGAGCAACCTGATATCTAGTTTGCAGAAAAAGAAACTAATATCAAACTACACACTCATACTTCAATCCCTCACCATTAGTCCAGCTATGGCTTTCGGAGGTAACTGAAAATGACATGAGCAATTTAATATTTCTAACTTGAAGAAAGTAAACTAATATCAAACTACACACTCATACTTCAATCCCTCACCATTAGTCCAGCTATGGCTTTCGGAGTTAACTGAAAATGACATGAGCAATTTAATATTTCTAACTTGCAGAAAGTAAACTAATATCAAACTACACACTCATACTTCAATCCCTCACCATTAGTCCAGCTATGGTTTTCGGAGATAACTGAAAATTACATGAGCAATTTAATATATCTAAATCTAACTACTGAAGCAAATGTGCAAGACTAAAATAAACAAACAGTGCTAGAATTAAACAAAAAATAAGAAAAGTAAATTAGCAGAAGGACAATATTGATTCCATGTCATTAGTCATTATAAAAAGATGTGCAAGTGCCCAGGCTGCCTATTGTAATCTGAAACAAGAACACTGATTAGTTAACCACAACATAAAACATGAAAGATTATGGACAGAAGTAAAATGTAAAGCATGAAAGATTATGAACAGAGATGAAGCATAAATACCATGAAATATGCAATGTATAAACACGTGAATGAATTATGGCACAATGAACTTAAAGAAATAAAACAAGAAACTATACAGTAATGCACAAAACCTCAGTGTGTGCAGGGGCCCTATGCACCAGCCTCGGGCAACAGCCTTCAAATACGAATTACGCTTGGAAAAAGAGTCTTCTTATATATTAAAATGCAGTCATAACAGAGAAATGATATTACAGCACAGTGGCAACACAATTACATTACAGAGCTATATGGAGGCTAACTATTATGCGTATGAAAACGCGTTATTTATAACAAAGGTGATATAACTAATTCCCTAAAGTTTGTGTTGATAGAGACACGTGAACCATCACGTCCAGAGATCCAGCATCATGGCCGCGGTGAGGAGTAAATATATGAAGAGTGGATGTTGGATTCGGCTTATGGAGCCGTGTACAGGTGTTGATGTGTCTCCCGTAAATTAGAAACGGTCATACAAATCTTCACGTGATGAGAAATAGAGTCATGTCACCGTGGGACTCTACAGTTGACTTCCACTTGGCCACCTTTGACCACAGCCTCCTTAGGTGAATTTTCCCGAGCCAATAGGACACGATCCATGTCCACATCATTTCTGACTTGCCCATGTGGCTCGAATTGCCTGAAGACACCTGCAACATAGAATTTCACAAAATGGATGTGGAAAGTTCCAGCAGCTGCGGAAAGTGCCAAGATTCCGCAGCTAAATGAGCAAAAATCTAAATCAAACAGCAGACACAAAACATAGTTAAAAACCATTTTAGATGCTCTTTTACAATTAATATGCAATGATATTGACGACTTAGAAGGTTCAGGTGAATGAAAAAGGTCTAGAAATGTGTATAGAAAAGATGCAGATTTGAGACTCAACACACATGCTCTCCAATATAAGACTCCTTGAATTCTCTATGCTGATATGCATAACTATTATGCTTGTCCCGTGATTCCTTCATATTATTCTTAATAACTTACACCTCATGTTCCATTTTAGCCAACATATCTAGCTCAATCAACACCTTGTTCACTGGATCACTCCAGCTGAAAGGAGTATTATAATTTTTCCTATAAATATCCTCAAATATACTCATCTTCGAGGACTCCTGATACCCATTATTATATGTAAACTCTACTTGTGGAAGATACTCCTCCCCCTTTCTTTGTTTATGCATGACATACATCCTCAACATATCCTCAAGAATCTTGATAACCCTCTTTGTCTATCCACCTATATGTGGATGATAAGTTGTACTGAAGGCTAAATTTGTCTCCAAACCTGAAAACAACTACTTTCAAAACTTGGAATTGAACTTGGAATCTCTATATGATACGATCTTCTTCGGAACACCATGCAACCTCACTATCTCCTTGATGAAGATCTGAGCTACCTCACTAGCTAAATTCATATACTTCACTCCAATGAAGTGAGCTATCTTTCTCAACCAGTAAACCACAAACATGATAGAATCATGGTGTCTCGATATCGTTTGACAACTTGTAATGAAGTCCATCTCCCATTTCCATTATGGAATCGGAATAGGTTGCAACAAACCATGTAGATACTTAAACTTTTCTTTCAATTGATGACAGTCTAAACATATTGCGATGGAATCAGTCACCTCTTTCTTTAAGTTTGACCAATAATAGAATTTCTTAACTACTCTCAAAGTACTCTAATATCCTGGGTGGCTTGAATATGGATTAACATGAAATTCCCTCAAGATAAGCTTCTTGACCTCACTACTATCGAGCATGTAAATCCTATTCCTGAATATGAAAAAGCAATCTCTCGCGAGGTTATACTCCTCGTCCTTATCATCTTCACCCTACTATTGCAATCTCTGCTTCATTTGTTGATGCTTCTCTTCATGCTACCCTACATGCAGGATATGCTCCTGCAAATTTTTCCCATAAGAACTCACAACTGAGATGTGATTCACCTGCACTCTCTTACTAAGACCATCTACAACCCTATTCTCCTTAACCTTGATGTACTCGATCTTAAATTCAAACTCACTAGGGGTATCCAACCATCTAGATTTCCTGGAATTTAGGTTTAGTTGGTTAAACAAGTACCTCAACCCAATATTATCACTCATTATATAAAACCTTATTCCAAGAAGATAATGTCTCCACATCTCAAATGCAAGAATGATAGTTTCCAGCTCAATATCATGAGTCACATAGTTATTCTCATGCTCATTCAGCTCCCTTTACCCATAATATAGCACCCACCCTTCCTTTATCAGGGCTCCAGCAAGTCCTCACTTACAAGAATCTGTACATACCACGAACTCCTTATCTTGATCTGCAGTCCCCAAGGCTAGAGAATTTGTAAGCAAATGCTTCAACTACTAAAAACTAGTTGAACACTTCTCAACCCATACAAAATTCTTCCCTTTCCTTTGAAAAGTTGTAATAGGAGAGCCAATCCATGAGAAGTTCTTGATGAACCTCTTGTAATAACCTGCTAATCCCATGAATTATCTGGCATCATAGACATTCCTAGGAGTTGGCCATCCATGATAGCTTTAATATTTTCTGGGTCCACTGATATCCCTTCCCTGGAAACAAAATGTCCCAAGTAGTGAATCTAAGACTAAAGGAAATTGCAATTGCTAATATAGGCATACAGCTGATGTTGTCTCAATAATCTTAACACTGCTACCATGTGTTCTGCATGCACTTCCTCATTCTTCTACTACATCAATATATCACCAATAAAATCTATCACAAACTTGTCCAGATAAAAACACAACACATTTTTCATTAATACATGAAAGTGGTTGGAGCATGAGTAAGACCAAATAGAACCACCACAAAATCACAATGTCCATACCTAGTATGAAATGAATTCTTCTAAATGTTTCCTTCTTTGATGCACACCTGATGATATCTTGATCTCAAATCAATCTTTGAAAACACTATTATCCCCTTCAGTTGAATAAATAAAACATCAATCCTCGGCAATGGATACTTATGCTTGATAGTCACCTTGTTCAGCTATTTGTAATCAATGCAAAATCTGATAGTACCATCCTTCTTATTTACAAAAAATATTGTTGCACCCCAATATGACAAACTTGGCCTTATGTATGCTTTATCACACATTTCTTTAAGCTGCAACTTCAATTCCAACAACTATAAAGTGCTCATCCTATACGGTGCCTTAGATGCTAGTGGCACTCTTAACAGTAACTGAATAGAAAGTTACACTTCCCTATGTGGAGGAAAATCTAGAATATTTGTTGGAAACACATCCTGAAACTACTGCAATATAGGAAACTTCTTCAAGTCTTCATCATCCTCAACATATTTCCCTTTGTCACTATAAATATGAACTTCAAACAATACACATCCTTTATGATAATTGTGCTTTTTCTACATAGTTGTAACCATTCTCACTGATGTAGGATTCTTGTTCCCCTACAAAATTATTCTTTCCCCATCATCATCCAGGCACTCAACATCCTTGTCATTTAAATCTACCTTAATCCTATGAATGAACAATTGGACCATGCCCAAAAGCATATTAATCCTAAAGGGAGCAAATTTAGATGTGTTGATGTAGACATAACATTTAGCTAAAATGCACAAGATCTCACCCAATGATGAAATTCAGCTAAAATGCACAATATATCATCCAATTATGAACTCTTCTCTTGGTCCCTATAGCCAACTATGCTAAGCAGGATTATGCATGCACTTATTTATTCAAGAAACACATATCCACCAGGTCGAGATTGATCTAACTATAATTAGATCTAGGGTCAATCAAAATAGAAACAACTTGATCATGAATCTTACCTTCCATCTCAATAAGGGATGTGTGGTGATCAACTTGTCTATTCTCAACTACTCCATAAATCTGAGGAATACTTCTCCCAAAATCTCCAACTATATTTTCCTCTTGAGCATTATAGATCTGAGGTCTGCGACCCAAGTGTAATGGAAAATATCTCCTACAATTCTCTCAATGTGATCCTTAAATTCTAAAGGCAATCCACTGATGAAACTTTGGAAGGTACGTACCTTAACAACTCTAGAAAATTGGTCATGTATTCTTCACCTATGATGGAACACATCTTCAACTCATAAAACTCCTTGGTATTTTTGTCATAATATATCTCTGACAAGTAATTCTTCCTGAAAATTATTTTAAACTCATGCCAACTAAGCTCCTCTACCTTAATTCCCTTGAAACGATTCACATATTCCCACTGGATATTTTATGTTCCTTTGAGACTGAACATACCAATATTTCCTTTCATATTTTATGAGTAATCATGCAATCTAAAGAACTTCTTCATCCTAATAAGTCATGTTTCTGCATGTTCTGGTTTCTTCACATCCTCATCAAAAGTAGGAGGCTTGGTTTTATTGAACTCCTCTAGAAAATACTACTTCTCACTCCTCCTATAAGGATTTTTGAAGTAATGATGATGATGTCTCTCTGAACCAAAACTAGAAAAGAATCCATGACGTTATCCTGCCTATCGGGCATATCCAAATATTTCCACCTTTTACTTTGTCATCTCTATCCAATCTATAACTTGATCGAGACCCGTTTCCATATGCCATATTAGTAATTTCCTCCTTTCCATGACTTATCCTTAGATGTCCCTCCTTCTACAAATCTGAAAGACTCTGAAGGATGACTGCTGTTATCACTCAGGTTTTCCTAGAAGTTGTGTAAGAGGAAAGTATACCCGAGGTAACCACAAACCAACCTTTTAGATGCAGAATATAGCCAATCTGCATCCAGAGAGGGCTCTCTCTTTATGATTTATCTTTGTTCTTGGAAGGTTTTAGGCTAGTTATAGATTCAAAGTTTGTTTTGGGAAAATGGTGGAATTCACAAACTAAGGGCAAGGTTGAGAGTTTTCAGTCCATTGGGCTATGGAGTCAAAGGATGGCTTTACTGGATTTCTATTCTAAGCACAAGATGGTATTACAGGGCAAGATAGCTAGACAGAGAACAATCCTTAAAATTTAAAGTGGATGGGATGATCTTGAAGGGATGAAAGGCAGCTAAGAATATTTCGCCATGTTCAAGAGAAATAAGTGAAATGACTACAAACAAAGAGCAATGAAGAATTCTTTATTATAGTAATCAACAATGTTTAAATTAGCAAAGCAGGAGCATTTAAGAATTCATGCTTATAACTAATTTAGAAGAAAACATTAAGAATAACCACATTTGAAAACAGAGTACAATTAAGCAAATTATGTTTCAATCCTTTATGTAAATTATTCAGAAATGGATAAGGTGGTATTATAAACTAATATAAAATTTCAGACAAAGGGTAGAAACACTTATTGAACTGTAGTCCAACACATGAATCCTGCAACAAGTCCAGTGCTTCAAATCGTCATCCAGTAAGCCACAAGTAAATTTCTTCAAAAGCTTTTATTCCGAAAATCTCAATGTTGCAGCAGAGTAATAGAATCCACCCTCAACACTCTCTTTGAGGGTTTATTTATACACAAAATAATCTTAAACAATCTTACACTATCTTAGCCAATAATCTAGGCTGACTTAAAGCATAATTTACAAACAAACAAGAGACAAAGGGTCTCGTGGATAGAATAATGGGCACTGCCGGTGTGCTGTTCCTTTTTCCATGGATGTGCTGGAGGTAAGTGCTGAAATAGGGCTCTGTGCTGTCCCTTGCAGTATTTCTTTGGCTTGTTGAACACTCTTTATTCTCACGGATACTCTTTAACCTTTTCACCTGATACTCTTTCATCTGTTTTCCTGTTTTTACCATTTACTTGATAGTAAAGATAAATTCTCATCCTGAAAACAACTTTTATAGAATTTCCAACATTTCCTTCCACCATTGATCATCTGGTATCATAGTTCCTCTGAGCTTTCTTAAAGTTTCATCTGCTTCAGTAAGTTTATAAAAGGTGGGCTCATACGGAAATAGATACTTTATTTCATGTTCCAGATGAAATAAATTCCTCACTTTATCATAGATACTTTTCCCGGTTGGTAATGTCGATTCCGACGAGCTAGTAGAACAAGCAGTTGTATTTTTAGCATGAGCCTTTATTCTCTTCTCATAGGTTTCCAAGTCTATTATTTGATCTTCTGTGAGCATGGGACTTGGTAACCCACTATCCAACAAAGCTTGAAATTTTTCTCTGAAAATGTTGATGTCAACCAAAATGTCTGTGCACTTCCTTTCTAAATTTTGCATGAAAGTCCTCTTGGTGAAAACTCTCTTTGCTTCCAAAACTGTGCCCGTCCTATCATCAATTCCTAACAATGCAAGCTATTGCTTTGTTCTGGAATTCAAAAATTGAATGAGCTGATTGGCCTGCTCAGGCCTGCCTCTCAATTCATTTCTGGTTCTGTTTATTTCTTCTTGGGCGATTTTAACCAACTCATTTTGCTCAAAAATGGCTTGAATAGAGGGCCAAATACCCTTTATTAATTCAATGATGTTACCCCAAAGAATGTCATTTATTTCGTTTAAAGGCTTCTCCAATGAAAGATCTTTTTCCAAAGCCTGAACCAATTTTTCCAACCTTTTTATCTCCCTGGTGTTATCAACAGCTGTCTTTTTAGATGTGTCATATTTTTCCTCCAATTTTACTAATTGCAATTTTGTTTTTTGGAGTTCTGTGACCCTCAGTTGCAAAATCTCCATTTGTTTTATTAAGTCCTCAGAACTCAAGCCAGAAGTATTCACTTGAGATGGTTGTATCTGCTGCCCTGTTGTTGTAGTACCTGTTGTTGAAGTCTGCCTGATAGTTTCCTGTTCCTGCAATGCTTTTTCCAATTCCTTCTCTGTTTCATTTAGTCGCTCGGTCATATTTAGGAGCAACTCCATCATTTCTTCCTGTGAATTCCCTTTTATAACTTCTTGGGTCTGAGGGTGCCTCAAGGCTGGTAGTTTTAGCTGTTTTCTGAGTGCAGCTATATCATCCTCTTTCTTCTTTATCAATGCCTCCATACCTTTAATGTCTTTGGGATTGTGACCCAAACCAATGATTATCTCTTCTAAAGACTTTATTCTATTATCTTTGGCCTGTGAGGAGGCCTTCTCAATTTTCAATTGTGCAGTGGTGTTATTCAAAGAATCCTGCAGCGTTATAGCTGCCATGGCCTTGTTGGTGAGAGTTGAATAGACCATTTCCCCAGTTTGTCTGTGTAACTCTATCTGGTCCAGGGGATGGATATCTTTTGCCAAAACTTCAAAGTTTGTTCTGATGTAATCTGCTGCTGAAGTGGGCTTTGGCACCTTTGTTTTGAAGTGGCTCATCAGCATTTTGCCTTGTGAAAGGTCAAACGCTGACATTAGCCTTTCTTGATTATGGGGAGCCATCTTCATATACTGATCATATACCTTCATTTTCAATGGATCATTCTTTGTTTTAATATTAATGAAGGTTCTTTTAATATCTCCGGTGTCTGTCTTTGGCGGTCTGAAAGAAGATACTTCAGTGCTTAATTGCTTTTGTAAAGCTTTCCCTTTCTGGCTTATGTTTGTTTCACTTGCTGTGCCAGTTTGCTGACTATCTTCCCTTCCATCATCAAATACTTCATCTATAATTTCTACATCTGGAGGTAGATCTGATTTGTGTTTTTTAGTTTGATGTACCTGTGAGGCTCCTTTTGGAGGTGTGGTATCTGGAGCCTGCCTCTTCTTCCCTATTTCCACATTTAATGGAGTTTGCAACTCTGGAATTTGTGTGTGCTTTGCCTGTGTAGGAGAAGCCTGTGATTGTTCCGGTGCTTTGGAAGTCTGTGGTTTTTCCGCCATGACCAAAGTTTCAATGACCTGGATTACAGGTTCTTTTCCTTTACCCTTGGGTTCTGCTGCTACTGATGGACTGCTTTCCTGTAGTGCTTGCTGTAGAGTTGTTGCTGAGGATGTGCCAATGTAGGGTACCTGCATTTGACCACACGTTTCTAGGTCAAAGTTCTTCTCAACATCTTTCATAATTTTATTCATTTTGTCTGCTTCACTTTCTTCCTCAACAAGTGTTCCTTCAACCCATTCATCTTGATTTGCATACTGTTCTAGATCAGGAATCTTGTGGTGTATATAAGGAGATGATTTATTCTTTAATCTCTTTTCACAAATAAAACCAAAGGGATCATAAGGAACCCAACGGAAAGATGTTTGGAACTTTCTCTGTAATAGATTTTCTTCTTCTCTCTCAGCCTCCCTAGAATTGCAGATGAAAGGACCTAATTGGCTTTTGATCCTTAACTGAGCTTTCTTCTTTACATTACAAAAATGGATCACATCTGAATTTTTCATTTGCCTGAAGTATTCCAAGGAAAAAATCCTCATTGGTACATATCTGGGTAACCTGAATGGATGTAATTCACATCCATAGATCCTGATGACTGTATGGTTTTGATACAAATACCAATCCCCAACCTTATAACTCTTTGACAGTTGCAAGGTATTTCTAATTTCATTGCTGAGTCTTGGGGGAGGAATTCCTGTTAACAAAGTTGTTGCAGGATATACAAACTGATCAATGAATTCTGAGTAGGAGTAGGGAGAATCAGTGGAAAAATGAATGATGGGGGACCAAAATATGACTGACCTGGGATTTCCCTTGGCATCAAGTTTTTGAACAGGGAAAGGGAACCTTTCTGACTGATAATAGATCATAAGATGATAGATAACAGAGGAGTACTTAAAAACTTTTTCAGTACCTAGCCTTATGAATTGATCATGGATCTTGTTGGCTATGAAGGAAGCAAAGTCATATTTAATCTCAGGAGGTTGTCCAGGAGTAAAAATGGATAGCAAAGCCAAGGTTATCTCATCCACATATTCACTGGTGTTGAATCCTAAGACAAAAGATATTATATTTACAATGAGCCTTCCCAATGTATTGAAATAGTAAAAACCATAGGGGGGAGACCCTTTTGGCTGATGCTCAGGTAACATGAAATGCTGACACATGGATTTTAGCTTTTCTGGGGTTAATTTCTTGGTTTTCTCAATCAATCCTTCCATGGACAATGGTGCTAATTCTTGGTCTGGTTCAAAGTGTAACATGGCATTGATAGCCTGGGGAGTGATGGGAAACATAACACTTTGATCAGGAGCTAATACAGCCCTCTGTGTGGGATCATAGTTTGAATGACAGTAATGAATGATTTCTGGGAAAATAAGGACTGAAGGAATGAGATACTTTGGGAGATTGGATTCCCACAACCCTATAAGATCTTGCCCCTTTAAGTATTCGTCTCTGCAGCGACAATAGCTCAATAGGGGACTTTCATCAAAATGCAGGTCTTTAATTTGGAAATCTTCATCTATCAAAGGTAAATAGTCTAATTCACGATGAGGAGCATTCAATGGAGTGATATTCAGAGCTGCCGGGACCTCCATTTTGGTTCTTGTGGATTCAAAATGGAGGTTTTTGGTTTTCCTTACAGGCCGGGCGGGATTTCTAAAATGAAGGAAATTGGCACAATTTGGTGGTTCAAGGAGCAATTACACAGTCTTAAAACCTCTGGAAAGGGCTCAGTGATGATTTTTAATCACTATTTCAGCGAAAAACAAAGAACACTGAGTTTTATTTGCAGTCGGGGCGGAAAAGGATAAATACCTGCTTTTAGACGAAAGCTGGTTCTTTAACAGGTAACAGGTAATGGCAGGACTATTCTTCAACACGGGCGCAGCGGAATCTTGGAGTGAATTGGTCAATTGCAGTGGAAATTTGAAAATCGCAGCGGGAGCTCTGTCGTTTTCAGAATAACGAAAATAACAGGAAAAACATGAAAAAATGGCTTTATTTACAAGTTAAAAGAGTTTTTTATTTTTCCGAGGGATGACGTCATCGAAGTACGGGGTGACGTATGCAAAGTCGGGTGGTAAGAAGTAAGCGGTAAGTCCCCGCACCGCTTTTTGTCGAGGGTGGTATTGATCGTGGGGGGAGCGATTCCACAGAACGTTTGCCACGTGGATGGTGGACTTTTCAAATACCGCTCGTTCCCCGCTGGTTAACGTTCTCACAAAGGATGGGTAGCGGGGTTCACGTGGACCATTGATCTGCGGAGGGTTGATCCGACGGCTGAAGCAATGGGGGAATAGGCGGAGGTTTCAGATGTGGGCCCGTCGGGCTTTAAACACTTTTTAACGTTATTTAATCACTCCGGGGAATATTTAATAAGCGGATAAAAGGTTATTAATTAGTCCTGATGACTAATTAATCCCGAATGTGAAAGAAATGGGTTGCGGCGGGGTTTGGTTAGGTGGAATGCCGGGTGGACAATCCACGGTGGCGCAAGACTTCTCCGAAGTTTTATTCATATTTTTGCGTTTTAAACATACATATCGCATGTTTAAAGTTTTTATGTATAGATTTTATTATATGGTAACCAATAACATTATTTAATTACCATAAGGGCGAGATTATAGTATAAAGATATATTTAACCAAAGGGTTTGTAAAGCGGGGTTTTTAATGAATACTTGGGAAAATTATTACTTTGGTTAAACTATATAATATAAGGGTTTTTGGGATATTTATGAAAAGGGAGTTATATACTTAGGATAAGGTATTTTATTAGGGATTTAGTACAATAGAGTTAAATGTAAATATGGCAAAGGACGAGGAAACTCAAAACATTTTGCACATCTAAGGAAGTGATAACTTCTGAAGTAAATTGCAATATCTTATCTTCAACACTTAAACTTAGAATAGCAAGTTATCTTGAGGGATTTTTATGGAATTTTGCATTAGTTTCCTAAGTAAAATAGGATTTTACTTAGGAGAAAGTTAAAGATGGAAGATTATAATGATGGATTATCTCAAGTACTTAGGTCTTTTTGATCATTAGGCCGAGGGTCTGGTCCATCCAGAAGTCAAGGAAATGCCTTGAGCCCCTTTGATCTCCAAATACCTTAGTACTTTGGGGGGAAATTAGTAAAACTTTTGAGGGGAAAGTGATGAGGGAGGTTAATGAGTTTGACTTTGCTTGCTGTGATTTTCCAGTGTATTTCCTGCTTTAGTACTTGTGATGAAAGTGAAGGATCAACAACATGTAGCAGCATTATTCATCAGATAACACTTTGCAGCACCATCTACCTACCCTATCTACTTAACACTACCATTTTCTCTTCTTTATTAGGGTGCATTTAAACTTGCAAACCCTTATCAATCTTTTCTTTTTTACAAGGCAAATCTATCTAGTTCTACCCTTATTGCATCCAAGGGCTCAAATTAAGCTGTTGAGCACCTTTTATTTACTCTACCTATCTACTTATCTGCCAAGATTAAACTGTTTGGCTAGATATTTATTCTCTAATCTACAACATGAAATTGAAATATGAGTAAGCCAAGTTTAAACAGTTTGACTTATTCATGAATTGTGGCAAAGGTTTGACAAGCTGCACACAATTGATTTATTACAAAAATGAAATAGCAGTGGCATTTGGATTTGCACACTTTCCTTGGTCTATTTTTTGCTTGGGGTTCATTTCTTTCACTTTTTTGACCATTTTATTCTTTTTACCCTTTAATCTTTCTTTTAGGGTATACCCTCTTTACATTTTTTAACTTTTTTGATTTTTTGGTTTTTTAAGAATATGGAACACCTTTGCTCAAGAAAGAAGGTTTGAACATATTCCATAGTTCAATCAAGACAATCATGAAAGATGAAACCTATTGGTATAGGAGGCTAACAACTGCATTAACCTCTACTTTATTTTCCTGAGCTCTAGAAAGCCTTTCCTCTACCTCAATCAACTTGCTATTATTTTCCTTACAACTTCTGATTTTTTCCTTCAAACTTATTAGTGTATATACTAAATCATAAGGGTACTCTTCACCTTGATGCTCAAATTACCTATCCCATTCCATTTAATTCAAATCAAGCCTATAAGGGATTCGTGTGAACTGTAGTCCACCATTATGTTCTCCATCTCTGATCTTCTATCTCCTACAAACATGCCATGTTTGATAAACCAAATATAAATACAATCAAAATCATGCCTCAATGAAGTTCAGGGGAGGCTATCTTGTTTGCACAAATCAATCCAAATTAGCACAGTGACATCAATCATATAAACATATCAACATCATGCATAATAAAAAAAAAATTAACACTGACTATATACATTACCACCATCTCTATTGAAATGCATGCATAACAGACACACATATGACTGACATGCATGTGAAACAATCAAATCTATCCCATCCATTTCAAATGTTTTAACCTGGAAGCTCTGATACAAACTTGTAATGCCCCATAACACATTTACCAATTTATGCAAGCTTATCAGGGTAAACATGAGAGAAGTGTCACTATGATATGACCTGACCTTCAAGATATAGTTATGAAATTGGGGAATAATAATGGATAACTCTCAAACATCCCTCAGGGACTACATACCACTCAGGAGCCTGCAAACCACCCCAGATGATCATTCCCTGAGACGAATCTCTTTTCACAGGGGAAACTACCCAATTGCACACATAACACAACAATAGTGCAGTTATGAGGTCCAAACGCACAAATAGGCCTTATTTTATGTGGTTATGACCCATAAACTCTAGTTCTATGTGAGTGGTTCCGAGACCATAGCCACTTTTTCATGTTAACCTCCATATCATTTTGTAGAATTTCTTGTAACTTTCCATAAACATAACCAAGATGATGATAAGGCAAACCAATAAAAATGCAAGCAATAATTTGACCTAGATATGTATAATCCATGATGTAAATTTCATAAAGTATATGGTAAACATAAAAGCTATAGGTCATTAATTATGATCTGATCATAAACTTCTGAACTTCATCTGAAAGTCTCCAAGAAGGCTCAATACCCTCTCTAGCTAGCTACAACGACACTTTTTAGCCCATGCATTCATCAACCATGAAATAACTTATCAAAAAATGACAATATCCATATATATAATAAATCATATAAGAAACATATAACCAGAATATAAACCATGGAATTTTTGCAATAAGATCACCACAATAACCAGTACAAGTGCTCATATATCATAGTAGGAAAAAAGCTCATATTAACATATGAAAATTCAATCCAAATCAGGACTTACACATACTACCCGACTATAGATTGGGATGAGCCATATCTCTCTTTCATCGAATGAGCCCCACCCCATACTCCAAGCCTGAAAGTGGGATCATAAGGGTTAAACGAAAACAAAACCAAACTAAGCTTCTAGATGCCAAACCACCTCAACCCTCAACCACAATGATCTCCCCTATATAGTCTAGAATCACTAACATCAACCATATATGTCTCTACCCAAGATATCAAGGGCTCTAAGAACTAGTAACTCAACCCACAACTAAATTAGGGCTCCATATAATTTTTTCCAACCTGCGGAAAAGGGACTAATAACTCAACTCAAAAGGTTCCAGAGTGTTTCTCCCAACTTGCACGCTCCAGGAACTAGTAAATAACAATACAAGATGTTCCAGGGCTATATATTGTTTGTTCTAACCCACAACTATATGGAACTTGAGAACCAATCATAAAAACAAGTGGGAAACCCACAACACCATTGTTATCTAGGAAATGGCAAGTCAAGGTTGAAACCATTGTCAACCTAGGCAAATATTTATGCCAATGACAACACATAATGAATGAATCACATGCATATACCATGCATCCAAATATCAATAAGGAAATCCCACATGAAACCTGTTACCTGCAAATTATCCTTGACGTAGCTGCTGATCCAATTGTCCCCCTTACTTTCCTTCGCTTTCTTTCTCCAATCTGAGTGAATGCTAGAATGCTCCAAGAATTCTTTAAGTGTGAAATCATATGAGAGAATGAAGGTGTGCTCAAATCAAAACCGTCAAAAGATATAATGACCAAAATCTAGGCCAAAAGTTGTGAATTATTTTTCCGATGCCTTTTTATCATTGATCCCCCTTTTTCTTCATTTTCTCTCTAATTTCTGTTGCATGAAAATTTATCTCTTCACCTTCCTCTTCTCCTATTTATTTTCTTTTCATAATTAAATTCCATTTATTTCCTCTTTTCTTTTTCCAATGCCTTTGGCAATTTCCATAGCCATTATTAATCCACAAGTTATGCCCACTATAATGTTTTCACAACATCCAACTTGGAATACATGTCCCATGACCTTGGTATTATTCTATTTACATGGAAAATCAACCATGGGTTGTTACATAAATGCCCCAAGTGCTACTGGTCTTTCAAACCTCTAGCCCACATATATTCTATTGGGTATTTTGATGGTGCATCTGCTAGTGGAGCATGCATATGTAGAGGAATCATATCCATTTATTCTTCTCTCCATTATCACTTCTATTGTTATGGTGGATTAGGCACTAACAAGTGGGCTTAGGTGTTGCCCCTTTGGTCCATCGTTCATTATGCACTATGGCTTGTTGTGTGTTATCACTCAGGTTTTCCTAGAAGTTGTGTAAGAGGAAAGTATACCCGAGGTAACCAAAAACCAACCTTTTAGATGCAGAATCTAGCCAATCTGCATCCAGAGAGGGCTCTCTCTTTATGATTTATCTTTGTTCTTTTAAGGTTTTAGGCTAGTTATAGATTCAAAGTTTGTTTTGGGAAAATGGTGGAATCCACAAACTAAGGGCAAGGTTAGAGCACGGATCGTGGGCTATGGAGGTGAAAGGATGGCTTTCTTAGTTGCCATTCTAAGCAAGATGGTATTACGGGGGGGCAAGATAGCTAGGCAGAGAACAATCCTTAAAATTTAAAGTGGATGGGATGATCTACGAAGGGATGAAAAGGCAACTAAGAATCTTTCACCATGTTCGAAGAAAAGAAATGGGAGATGACTACAAACAAAGAGCAATGAAGAATTCTTTATTATAGTAATCAACAATGTTTAAATTAGCAAAGCAGGAGCATTTAAGAATTCATGCTTATAGCTAATTTAGAAGAAAACATTAAGAACAATCACATTTGAAAACAGAGTACAATTAAGCAAATTCTGTTTCAATGTTTTATGTAAATTATTCAGAAATGGATATGATGGTATTAAAAACTAATATAAAATTTCAGATAAAAGGTAGAAACACTTATTGAACTGTAGTCCAACACATGAATCCTGCAACAAGTCCAGTGATTTCAAACCTTCATCCAGCAAGCCACAAGTAAATTTCTCCAAAAGCTTTTATTCCGAAACTCTCAATGTTACAGCAGAGTAATAGAATCCACCCTCAACACTCTCTTTGAGGGTTTATTTATACACAAAATAATCTAAACAATCTTACACTAACTTAGCCAATAATCTAGGCTGACTTAAAGCATATTTACAAACAAACAAGAGACAAATGGTCTCGTGGATAGAATAATGTATAACTGCCGATGTGCTGTTCCTTTCTTTGTGGACGTGCTGGAGGTAGTGCTTAAAATAGGGCTCTGTGCTGTCTCTTGCGTATTTCTTTGACTTGTTAGACACTCTTTCTTCTCACGGATACTCTTTAACCTTTCATCTGATACTCTTTCATCTGTTTTCCTGTTTTTACCATTTACTTGATAGTAAAAATAAATTCTCATCCTGAAAGCAACTTTTACAGAATCTCCAACATTTCATGCCACCATTGATCATCTGGTATCATAGTTCTTCGGAGCTTTCTCAAAGTTTCATCTGCTTCAGTAAGTTTATAAAAAGTGGGATCATTCGGAAATAGATACTTTATTTCATGCTCCAGATGAAATAAATTCCTCACTTTATCATAAATACTTTTCCCAGTTGGTAATGCAGGTTCTGATGAGCTAGTAGAACCTACAGCTGTATTTTTAGCATGAGCCTTTATTCTCTTCTCATAGGTTTCCAAGTCTACTATTTGATCTTCTGTGAGCATGGGACTTGGTAACCCATTATCCAGTAGAGCTTGGAATTTTTCTCTGAAATTGTTGATGTCGACCAAAATGTCTGTACACTTTCTTTCTAAATTTTGCATGAAAGTCCTCTTGGTGAAAACTCTCTTTGCTTCCAAAACTGCACCTGTCCTGTCATCAATTCCTAATAATGCAAGCTGTTGTTTTGTTCTGGAATTCAAAAATTGAATGAGCTGCTGGGCCTGCTCAGGCCTGCCTCTTAATTCATGTCTGGTTCTATTTATTTCTTCTTGTGCTATCTTGACTAACTCATTTTGCTCAAAAATAGCTTGAATCGAGGCCCAAATATCCTTTATTAATTCAATGATGTTGCCCCAAAGAATATCATTTATTTCGTTCAGAGGCTTTTCCAGTGAAAGATCTTTTTGCAAAGCCTCAACCAATTTTTCCAATCTTTTTATTTCCCTGAGGTTGTCAGCAGTTGTCTTTTTAGATGTGTCATATTTTTCCTCTAATTTTGTCAATTGCAATTTTGTTTCTTGGAGTTCTGTGACCTTTAGCTGCAAACTCTCCATCTGTTTTATTAAGTCCTCAGAGTTCAAATTAGAAGTGTTCACCTGAGGTGGTTGTTCCTGCTGCCCTGTGGTTGTATTACCTGTTGTTGAAGTCTGCTTGATAATTTCCTGTTCCTGCAATGCTTTTTCCAACTCCTTCTCTGTTTCATTTAGTCGCTCTGTCATATTCAAGAGCAACTCCATCATTTCTTCCTGTGAATTTCCTTTTATAACTTCCTGTGTCTGAGGGTGCCTAGAGGCTGGTAGTTTTAGCTGTTTTCTGAGTGCAGATATATCATCCTCTTTCTTCTTTACCAATGCCTCAATACCTTTAATGTCTTTGGGATTGTGCCCTAAACCAATGATTATCTCTTCTAGAGATTTTATTCTATTATCCTTGGCCTGTGAGGAAGCCCTCTCAATCTTCAATTGTGCAGTAGTATTATTTAAGGAATCTTGCAGCGTTAAAGCTGCCATGGCTTTGCTGGTGAGAGTAGAATAAACCATTTCCCCTGTTTGTCTATGAAGCTCTATCTGATCCAGGGGATGGATATCTTTTACTAAAACTTCAAAATTTGATCTCATGTAATCTGCTGCTGAAGTTGGCTTTGGTGCCTTTGCTTTGAAGTGGCTCATCAGCATTTTACCTTGTGAAAGATCAAATGCTGACATCAGTCTTTCTTGATTATGAGGAGCCATCTTCATATACTGATCATATACCTTCATTTTCAATGGATCATTCTTTGTTTTGATATTAATGAAGGTTCTTTTAATGTCTCCAGTATCTGTCTTTGGCGGTCTGAAAGGAGATACTTCAGTGCTCAATTGCTTTTGTATCCCTTTCTGGCTTATGTTTGTTTCACTTGCTGTGCCTGTTTGTTGACTATCTTCCCTACCATCATCAAATACTTCATCTATAATTTCTACATCTGGAGGTGGATCAGATTTGTGTTTCTTAGTTTGATAAACCTGTGAGGCTCCTTTTGAAGGAGTGGTATCTGGAGCTAGCCTCTTTTTCCCTATTTCCACATTTAGTGGAGTTTGCATCTCTGGAACTTGGATGTGTATTGCTGGTGTGGGAGAAGCCTGAGATGATTCTGGTACTTTGGAACTCTGTGGTTTTTCTGCCATGACCAAGGTTTCAATAACCTGAACTACAGGTTCTTTTCCTTTACCCTTGGGTTCTGCTGCTACTGATGGAATGTCTTCCTATAATGCTTGCTGTAGAGTGGCTGCTGAAGATGTGCCAATGTAGGGTACCTGCATTTGATCATACGTTTCTAGGTCAAAGTTCTTCTCAACATCTTTCATCATTTTATTCAATTTGTCAGCTCCACTTTCTTCCTCAACAAGAGTTCCTTCAACCCATTCATCTTGATTTGCATATTGTTCTAGACCAGGAATCTTGTGGTGTATATAGGGAGATGACTTATTCTTTAATATTTTTTCACAAATGAAACCAAAGGGGTCATAAGGGACCCAACGGAAGGATGTCTGGAACTTCTTATCTAATATATTTTCTGCTTCTCTCTCAGCTTCTCTAGAATTGCAAATGAAAGGACCTAACTGGATTTTGATCCTTAACTGTGCTTTCTTCTTTACATTGCAAAAATGGATCACATCTGAATTATTCATCTGTCTAAAGTATTCCAAAGCAAAAATTCTCATTGGTACATATCTGGGTAACTTGAATGGATGTAGTTCACATCCATAAATCATGATGACTGTATGGTTTTGGTACAAGTACCAATCCCCAACTTTATAACTCTTTGACAATTGCAAGGTCTTTCTAATTTCAGTACTGAGTCTGGGGGGAGAAATTCCTGTTAACAGAGTTGTAGCAGGATGTTCAAACTGATCAATGAATTCTGAATAGGAGTAGGGAGAATCAGAGGAAAAATGAATGATGGGGGACCAAAAAATGACAGACCTGGGATTACCTTTAGCATCAAGTTTCTGAACAGGGAAAGGGAACCTGTCTGACTGATAATATATCATGAGATGATAGATAACTAAGGAGTATTTAAAAACTTTTTCAGTATCTAGCCTTAAAAATTGATCATGGATCTTGTTGGCAATGAAGGAAGCATAATCATATTTAATCTCAGGAGGCTGCCCAGGAGTAAAGATGGACAGCAAAGCCAAAGTTATCTCATCTACATATTCACTGGTATTGAATCCTAAGACAAAGGATATTATGTTTACAACGAGCCTTCCCAATGTGTTGAAATAGTAAAAACCATAGGGGGGAGCCCCTTTTGGCTGATTCTCAGGTAACATGAAATACTGACACATGGATTTTAATTTCTCTGGGGTTAACTGTCTGGTTTTCTCAATCAATCCTTCTATGGATAATGGTGCTAATTCTTGATCTGACTCAAAGTTTAACATAGCATTTATGGCCTGGGGAGTGATGGGAAATAGAACACTTTGGTTAGGAGCTATTACAACCCTCCGTGCGGGATCATAGTTGGCATGACAGTAATGAATGATTTCGGGGAAAATGTGGACTGAAGGAATAAGATACCTTGGGAGATTGGATTCCCACAACCCTATAAGATCTTGCCCCTTTGAGTGTTCGTCTCTGCAGCGACAGAAGCTCAAACGCGGACTTTCATCAAAATACAGGTCTTTTATTTGGAAATCTTCATCTATCAGAGGTAAATAGTCCAATTCACGATGAGGAGCATTCAATGGAGTGATATTTAGAGCTGTCGGAACCTCCATTTTGGTTCTTGTGGATTCAGAATGGAGGTTTTCGTTTTTCCTTACAGACCGGACGGGATATCTGAAAAGGAGGAAATTGGAACAATTTGCAGGTTTGGGGGGCAATTTCACAGGTTTAAAATCTTCAGGGAGGACTCAGCGATGATTTTTAACCACTTTCTAAGCGAAAAAACAAAGGAAACTGAGTTTTTCGTGCAGTCGGGGCGTAAAGGATAAATACCTGTTTTTAGATGGAAATGGTTCTTTGACAGGTAATGAGCAATGGCAGGGACGTTCTTCAGCACAGGCGCAGCGGAATTTTGGGGCGAAATGGTCAATTACAGCGGAAATTTTGAAAATCGCAGCGGGAGCAACGTTCTTCTCAGAATAATGAAAATGACTAAAAAACACGAAAAATGGCTTATTTAAAAGTTAAAAAGGGTTGTTGTTTTTTTCGAGGTGTGACGTCATGGTAGTACGGGATGACGTGTGCAGAGTCGGGAGGTAAGTGGTAAGCGGGAAGTCCCCGCACCGCTTTTGGTCGAGGGCGGTATTGATCGCGGGGGTAGCGATTCCACAGAGCATTTGCCACGTGGATGTTTGACTTTTCAAAAACCACCCATCCCCCGCTGGTTAAAATGCTGACAAGGGATGGGCAGTGGGGTGAACACTGGCCGTTGATCTACGAAGGGGTGATCTGACGGCTAAAGAGATGGGGGAACATGCGGAGGGTTTAGGTGTGGGCCCGTCGGGTTTTAAAACAGTTTAACGTGTAATTTAATCACCCCGGGAGATTTTTCATAGGCGGAAAAGGTTATTAATTAGTCCGGATGACTAATTAATCCCATGTGCATAATGAAAGGGGTTGCGGCGGGGGTTTGATTAAGTGGAATGCCACGTGGACGGACCACGGTGGCGCAAGACTTCGCCGAAGTTTTATTTATATTTTTTGGGTTTTAAACACACATATCGCATGTTTAAGGCTTTTATATATATTTTTTATTTATATGGTAAATTAATTAATACAACTAATTCACCATAGGGGCGGGATTATAACATATTGATAATTTTAACCAAAGGGCATATAATGGGTTTTTAAATGCGCGGGGATAAAAATACTTTGGTTAAACTTTATAATAAGGGGTTTTTTGGGTTATTTATAAAAAGGGATGTATATACTTAGGATAGGGTATTTGACTAGGGATTTAGTAAATAAAGTTAAACATTAAAATGACAAAGGGACAGGGAAACTCAAAACATTTTTGCACATCCAAGAAAGTGAAAACTTTTGAAGTAAATTGCAATATCTGATCTTCAACACTTAAACTTAGAATAGCAAGTTATCTTGAGGGATTTTTATGGAATTTTGCATGAGTTTCCTAAGTAAAATAGGATTTTACTTGGGACAAAGTTAAAGGTGAATGATTGTAATGATGAATTATCTCAAGTACTTAGGTCTTTTTGATCATTAGGCCGAGGGTCCAGTCCCTCCAGAAGTCAAGGAAATGCCTTGAGCCCCTTTGATCTTCAAATACCTTAGTACTTTGGGGGAAATTAGTAAAAATTTTGAGGGGAAAGTGATGAGGGAAGTTAATGAGTTTGACTTTGCTTGCTGTGATTTTCCAGTGTATTTCTTGCTTTAGTACTTGTGATGAAGTAAAGGATCAAAAACATGTAGCAGCATCATTCATCAGATAACACTTTGCAGCACCATCTACCTACCCTATCTACTTAACACTACCATTTTTTCTTCTTTATTAGGGTGCATTTAGACTTGCAAACCCTTTTCAACCTTTTCTTTTTACATGATAAATCTATCTATTTCTACCCTTATTACATCCAAGGGCTCAGATTAAGCTGTTGAGCACCTTTTATTAACTCTACCTATCTACTTATCTGCCAAGATTAAACTATTTGGCTAGATATTTATTCTCTAATCTACAACATGAAATTAAAATATGACTAAACCAAGTTTAAACAGTTTGACTTATTCATGAATTGTGGCAAAGGTTTGACAAGCTGCACACAATTTCTTTATTACAGAAGATGAAATAGTAGTGGCATTTGGATTTGCACACTTTCCTTGGTCTATTTTTGCTTGGGGTTCATTTCTTTCACTTTTTTGACCATTTTGTTTTTCTTACCCTTTGATTTTTCTTTTAGGGTATACCCTCTTTACATTTTTTAAATTATTTGATTTTTTAGTTTTTCAAGAATATGGAACACCTTTGCTCAAGAAAAAGGTTTGAACATATTCCATAGTTCAATCAAGACAATCATGAAAAATGACACCTATTGGTATAGGAGTCTAACATTGTGGATCAGATTGTGATCACAGGTGATTCATAAGTAACAATCAACTAGGCTCTATGGACCCTCTCTTTATTTATTCCCTCATTGTGGAACTCGCTAGAACAAATATCTTCAATGAAGGTTGTTTTGAATTCTCTATCTCATTTTTCCATAGTTTTAGGGAGAAAAACACATTGAAATACCAGTTATCCAACCATAGCTTATCTACTCTTCCTGGGAAATTACACTATGAATTCTTGGATCAAGGCTCCATCTTTAGCTCAAGTTCCTTCCCTTTTGTATGAGGGATTTGTGCATACTTTTAAGGTTGTTGGTAGTGATGTTGGATTTTGTTTTCTATTTTCTGCATGCTCTATTATATATGTTGATTTATCATGGTATTTTTCTTCTTCTGGGGAGTCTTTATAGTCCATCATTCTCTATGCAGAGGGGGGTGTTTTTTTGGTATTTCCTCTACCTATGGTCTCCCTGCTCACAAGGAGTTAAATATGTACTATCTTATGGGGTCATCATCTTGATATTCTCATTGGTTTCTCTATTGGAATTGATTGATTATTGTAGATCATAGAAATATGTAACATCTTGTGTGAAAATAAAAGTTTGTTGTTTTTCCTGTGGAGAAAACATTTATGAAAACATATCTTTATTATTATATAATTTTAGGTTATTTCAATTTTTAATATAAAATATTAATAATAATAAAATAGTCAAAAATGAAATTTAAACAATGAAAAAATTGTGCATATACATATATACACACACACAGATATATATATATATATATATATATATATATATATATATATATAGAGAGAGAGAGAGAGAGAGAGAGAGAGAGAGAGAGATAATCACTATAGATCTGTCTTAGCCACAAAATTATCAAACAATAAAATGGATTAAATAAATTTACGTGTAATTTTTTTTTTTTGAAGCTTTGCATTATAGATATAGGTTTTCATATCAAGAGACTCGATCCTGACGCAAGAGAATCAAAATACCTCTTAATAAATCAATAAAAGCGATCTCTATCAAAAATGAGTGAACTGTTAATTTGTGATTTAAAAGCATGAAGGAAATCAAATTCATGAGGGATCTTGGCGATTACGTTGAGAGATTTATGGAGAAAATCATGGATCCATATTGATCCATGACAATGTGTTTTACCAATATAAATTGTAGACTTCAAACACTGAAAAAGGGTGACCATGGAATGATAAACAAGCCTGTTGAGGTTCCATGTAGTAGTATAACAATTAAATTAATAAATTCTGAATTATGTGTTATGTGATTGCAGGTGCTATCTATATTTTCTCCACTACTTATAACTAGAAACTCCAAAACTAAAAATAAAATAGTTATCAGTAAACTTATAATCAATACAATTGAAAAAAATACAATCAAAAGAAATGTGAAAACAAGACAACATAACATTCCTTTCCATTTGACTCCACCACATAGTTTGGCAGAGCTTGTAGCATAACATTGAAATGCAAATGAAAAACACACCAAATAACACTAATTGAATTTCAAATTAAATAACATTAAATGTAAATCCTTTATAAGAGTTTTCACAAAAAATCCCCACACATAAATAAGTTAAATAGGTATTCCTAAAACAATGATATATCATTATAAGTAATGACATACATATGATCAGGGAACTAAAAGAAGGTATTGCTTTATAACAATATATAAGAAGGGAAACTTGTATAAAATATAATCATTGCCTTAGTTTAACCAATTTATTTCATTTATTTTTTAATTTTTAATTTTATTATTGTGATGCTTCGGTTGAGTAGAAAACAACATATTATTAGGTTTTGGTATTATTAGTTTAAGAGGTATCAAAGAGTTTGAAATCTCAAAATTCAAATTTAAGATTTTTTTATTTTTAATGTTTTTTCTTTTTCCGCTTTTGCCTTATTGGTACACAACTACTCATTCAGTTTTGGTTTCTATTGTAAAGAAACTTATATGTTGTGCCTACATGAGTTACTAAATCATGTTTTTTTTTCTTCACAGAACTGTTGGCTTGAGGGGGCCTAGACTTAATTTCAGAGAAGGCTTTGCAAACCAACAAAACTCTCTACTACTGACCCTTTCGGCAACGATTTGTTACACAAACCGAAGTCTCACCCGAGGAAATATTAGGGGATGCTAGAACCAATTTTCTGCATCCAGAGGGACTATGGAGTGTGGCTTTAGGGTTTATCTTATTTTAATTCTTATTCCGAGCTTCAGAGAAAAAATATGAAAAATATACATACGTTGTTCAACAAATCTACTTAACTACTTTGCAGACTGCGCTTTTCTACTTTAACATGCATTAATCATCATAATAAAATATATTCAAGTCTTCGCGATGCAATTATAAATAAAAACCTTGATCTAGCATAGGTAATCATAAAACGTGGACAATGCAACATACAAGTAAAATACACAGATTTTTCTTCAAAGTCTTATTTTATTAGCTCATATCTTCCCAATACAATACTTCTTGCCTTGCGCACACAACTACAGGGGTCTGCACACTCACCTGCAAACTTCCTCGGGTCTCTCTGCACACAGTTGTAGGAGATTTCTCTTTCACTTAAAACAACATAATATAGAATTAATTCAGATCTAACATGACATCCATATGCATTCTATGATATCCAAGAGATATCCCTAGACTCCTTATATAGTTTTTCCTTTTACAATACCATGGTCTGAAAACCATGGGCAGAGCTCAAAGTGTCCAAAATATTCCCATCCCTTTACAAAATAAGGGTCTTTGACCAACCCCAAAGCCCTTATGACTCGTTTACATCTACGCACAACACACTCCGCTCCTCAAAATGCAGATTCTTTACCAAAACTTAGACATAGGGGTACCCTATCCAACAAGAACCAAAGATTTAAATCTATTGCACAAGAGCTAAATCTGCAAGAAAAATTGATAAGGGTATAGGATCATCACCAAGGCTCATCCATTCCATTGTCTTGTTGAGTCTTAGAAACATTGTAGATAAAACCTTGCTCTTTGGCGAGACATGATTTATCCCACCTTTGTTCTAAGACACCATCCCAAATCTAATGGTAACTCCCTCTTGACCAAACATGATGAAGTTTTTGAATGAGGGAAATAATAGTCCATATCAAATGAATTAAGGAGTAAATTTCTTATTGAGGTGTTGTGGAATGTAATAAAACTTAAAAAATTGGAGCCTTTAAACAAAATTTAACATAGTTACATGGTATGAGCAGCTCTATAATTTAAGGCTACGCTACAATATATATATTTCGTACTCCACCATCGAATACATCACATATTATTTTTCTTTTCATAACCATCAATATTAGAAGAGATTGCACGTTCACTCTAGATGCTTCCAGAGGTAAACATCGCTTTGAGAAGTATGTTGTAATACCCTTAATTTTCCTTGTTGGAGTATCTTTCACTTCCAAATATTTCAGTGTTGGAGTTTTTGTCACTTCCAAATCATTTAGTTTTTTTTACTTGTGTTAAAGTGTTCATTTAATAGATATAACACTCACAGGAAGGCAACATACTCAATTTTTTAAGAACCTCCTTTATTGACAGGAAAACTATCACTCAAAAATTCTTCCCAGTCATTCATAAAGTTCTTTGCCATGAAATCATGATATTCAACATCACTATAATTCCATTTTTTCTTGTAGAGGATTCCACTTTTTCCAAGGCTATAGCTTTAGAAGATGTCCCTGCAAATGAAGTTCATTGAACAATGGAAACTTTGGGTTTACAATGGATACCACAAGATAGATACCTCTGTGATAAAACTCTCCAAATAATATGGTGCCAAGCTTCCAGGTGGGAAAAACAACATTCAAGCCCCTGAATTGACTCAACGAATTTTGCTTTGGTACCCATAACCCTTAATTTCTTTCCTTAGAGATCCTGTAGATACCCCTTGGAAAATCTTATCTGCGGATTTCCGATATATATCCTCTATTATAATTATGGTTATCTAAAAGAGGCATGAAATGTGTTTGATAATATGCCGAAACAGGATTTAGTTTGATGCAATTCCATGATCGTAGGGTATGCCCGTAACCAGCATCTTCATAAGGCAGTATAACTGCACCTTTCAATTCCAATCTAGCCAAAACAAGATCTAATTTTGTTAATTTATTTCCTAACAAACCATTCACAACCACTGTGGTAGCAGCTACACTTGAGCCAATACCACTTCCCAAAGGTAGACCTTCACGAATAACCAGTGATAATCCCACCGACCTAACTCCCAGCAATTCCATCATTGCTTTGGTTGAAACCCTAGCACAATTCTTCATTGGATTGAGACTGTGTCAATTATCATCTCCATCATTGAAATAAATCACGATCTTACCAGGTTCCACATCCTCATCCACCTCTACAGTGACATGATCCCCCAGTCCCTCAATAGCACAACCCATAAAGTCAAATCCAGGTCCAATATTAGTTAACATTGGAGGAGAAAACACTTTAATTGAATGAAGAATAGCAGTAGCTTCAAACTAGATCACCTATTTTCAGACTCACTTGTTATGCATTGCACCAGAAATTGAAGACATGGGGTAGGTTTCCACGTGAGAATTCGGTTCTAAATATACCCAATCCAAAACAATAATTGATTAGGCCCAAATCATGTTTTAAATAAAAGAAATGGTTCTTTTTCAGTGAAAAAAGGATTTTCCATATGTGCCTTGATCAGTAACTCTACAAAAACTTATGCAAAGGGAAAATTTGTGCACTCCAAATTCATTTCCTTCCATACTCTTGGGATATCCATCATATTCAAGATGAATTGATAATCTTGTGCAAGTGGCTCAAAATTTTATTCTCATGGCTCCCAAAATACCCTAAATTGACTCATTTTCTGAATCCAAAAGTGGGTAACTATCTTCCAATTCCTCAAATTGTTTTAGGTTTTTTTCTACCCTTGTAGAGAATACAGTCGGTTCAACATCAATTGAAACTTTCCATATATTGATACAACCCATATAAAAACCAAATTTGTCCCCTCTTTCAAAAATGATCTTCAAACCATCATCTCTTCCTTCTTCTTTACCCAAATATACTCTATCTTTGAACCCTTCGTTGTACCCTTTTTTAATGTGTTTATCCTCAATATTTACAAAGGATTTATATATGTTTTCAAAATCTCCCACTTATCGAGATGAACCTAGCATGACCAAAATGAAATCTTCAAAACCTATTTGAACCTAGTGCTCTGGTATGGAGAACATTGTTTGGTGCCTATAGAGTGCATGGAAACAGGAAGGTTGGAAAACTCATGGCAAAGGGCTCAATGAGTTGGAACCAGAAGATGATGACCTAGCTAGTATGCTATGCATGAGGCAAGTTCCCTTTATGGGACACCAAATTATTCTTTATCCCAATAATCACCCCTCTTGATAGAACTGGGTGATATTTACTAGTGTTTTTTCAGTACCCACCTTCAGTAGCACAGTTCTTCTACGATCCATTAAGGTATTTCTTCATATTCCCCTATGTAAAGAAAAACCAGTGTTGATCCCCACCCTAGAATCATGCCCTCATCGCTAAGTTGGATGACTCATACTTGTAAAGATTAATATTTGTAATTGCATTCAAGTAAATGGGTTCCACCTCTGGCTTCAACTTTGATTTCAATTTAGAGTTATAAAGATTCATTCTAAGATAATAACAGACCAGCTCTTCATCCGTTGGATGAAATAAAAACCCTCGAAGTAAATTGTTCAAGTCAACCATGAACGCTCAGATTTTCAATATGTTGTGAAATGAATGTAGGGTTATGCTTGTTGAAGGGTCGAGGGTGTTTATTTTGTGTTCGACTTTGTCGCTTTCTATGGTGTTGCCTCCTTTGGAAAATTTACTTCAAAGTCAAATGAAAAAAACATGAAAACCTTGCTACATATTCACCATGCCTACCAAAGGATAAAAAAATAACATAATTGCGCTTAGTGAATTCTTTGCCACGTGGTAAAAAATTAGTGGAAGGAGGAGGACAAAATTGAACCTTTTCTATTCGTTGAATGTGCCTAGCCAAATTCATAATAGGAACACCTTCATTGTAAATATAAATGATATATGAAACATTATAGATTTCTCAAACACTAAAAGAGATTAAATATCTCTCTATGTAAACCCTTTTTCCAAGTTTTTCATTTTGAAAAGAGATTTTCATATCAAGAGAGTTGTGTAGAAATTATACGATATGCATGTATATCTTGGATTCACCTGATCTTAAAATGTACTAAAGTTAAATACTGAATCTCTTCGACAAATATTTTGCAGAATTAAAAACACAATCACGTGAACATGAACATGAAGAAAGATCAATCACACACAACACAGATAATTTCCCAGGGAAGTCCTACAGCTAAAAATCCCCACTATCTTCTATTGTATATTAAGCATGGATCATGGAACAATTACATACAAAACTCTTCTCACAAGAGCCCTCCATTCTCACACTTATTGTCTCACACTGTCATATGAAAAACTGACCAACACAGCCAATTCTCAGCCTCGAGACAACCTGCCTTGCTTGCGCAATCCTTGACGGAATAAATCCCTAAAAGAAAGGAATTCTTGCCTTCCTTGACTGTGCAAGTATCATGTGCACTCCAATGGGTGTTTGGTTTCATTTGTATAATCTGCTAATACTAAAACTAATAGTCAACTTCCCTTTTACCTAGAACTCAACTGGGTCTCCACTGGATCTGACATGCATGCAACTAATAATAGTAAATCCTCAATTGCATGTGAGATCACTAATTCTGAAATAATTAATATTTAATTCACTAGATCTCTCACTAATGTATCTTTAGCTATAACTAACAAAACTAAGTTTAACACACTTAACTATGTTAAACTGTTTACAACTTTCATTAACTAATGTACCACTTCACTTCCAACTCTATTACACCTAGAATTACTCTGCATGCCTCACCAACTACCTCTAACTCGAAATCCACTAGCTAACTGAATTTATCAATTTCCGTTAATTGTTTCAAGTCAACATTGAGAATAACACTATAAGGAAAATACCCTCTAGCGGATGTTTTTGAGGAACCCCTTATAAAAATACCCAAGACATCCGTTACTAGAGGAGGCTGGTGGGCAGAGGCTTTTGTAGATTTTTTTCGTCCGGTGCATTTACCATCCTCAACCACACCCATGTGCTCAACAAGAGAAAGCACCGATGCACACAAAACATTGGCACACTGGACACCGTGCACCGCTCCGTACACGCTCGCTCGATGCGTCTTATTACTATAGCGCATCGGTGCTTTACAACTCTACCGCACCGGTGCATCATAAAACACCGTGCTAAAACAACAATTGCCCGGTGTGGTCTTAATAAACTGCACCGGTGCGCCTGTAAAACACCGCGCGTTGGAACACGGTTAAATAAAAAGAAATACGGCAAAAAAACCGCATTTTTCACTTTTCTCAGTGCTCTAGAGCTCTCAATCACCGGTGCAATTTATCCTTTTCTGAGCTGCGCTGACATTGATGCTCCCATTGCACCCATTGCACACACTGCTGCTGTGCATTGCCCACCAATCTCTAGCTTGAATTTTGCAAAACGGTGGAAAAAATTTATTTGAAAATTCTACAACCACTATGCCTCCTCGATGGCCAAATGTACAGGTATTTTTCTTCTTTTTCCATAATTAAGCTTTTTAGTGGATTATCATTTCAAATAACCTTAGAAATAACCATTTAAAAGAAAAGAAAAAAAAATGCCGCGCAGTGCGCTCGAGCCGTTCGGCTCGCACCGTTAAGCGGTGCTGTCTGTGAATTTATAGGTTGCACCGCAACCAGTGCTAACAGTATCTGCACTGGTTGTGGGGTGGTACCGAAAGGTTCATCGTGTTATTTTAAAATTGCTAAAAAAATTCAATGCGGTCGTTTACTCGGTTGCACCGTTGACCATGTGGAATAGTGGAAATGCGGTGCACTGACTTAAATATCTACCTGAGGGTGGGTATTTTTGTCAGCGCACTTCATTTGACATTTCGACAGGGTCAATGGTGCGGCCTGGTAAAATACTGCAGCATTGACTATGTAATGATGTCAGGAGGTCGGTGCGCTGACCCAACTATACACGTCGGGGCATAGATTTTAGTAGGCGCACCGCACTCTTGACACCATACATAGTCAACCATGCTTTGTAAATTTTCAGGTGCATTTCCTCCAGTGTGTTGAATATCATCTGGTGCACCACCACCGGTGTGCAACAAAAAAAGACGCACCAAAACCAACACATGACTTTTTTTTGTGGCGCACTGATATAATTGTTTTTGAAAAACAATTATATATGTATATTCCTAAATACATGTCTCATTTAATAAAAAGAGTTTATTTAATATTTCAATCATTCAGACAGAAGAGGGGTAACAACAACAACAGGCGAAGCAGTATGACATGGTTCGCTTGTGGGAGGTACGATAGAGGGAGAGAGATGCGTACCCTCACCCTATTACAACAGCTACCCAGGGGCTCCTAAGGCAGGTAGTCCTCCTCAAGTTCTATGAGAAGGCTACTTCCCTAAAGGGCCATGGTGTTTTTTTGAGACAAATTATCTGCAAGTGGAATGCCCACCTACAGGCTTTCCAGGTTGGTCTTAACTAGTGGTACACGCCCACTGAGGAGGACATATATTTCATTATAGGGCTATCAAGGAGAGGGGTGGATTTTCCCTCATTTCCAAAGGTTCCGGTTGGCTATGCAGCAAGGATTCATTTGGTGTACTCCGAGAGATACATTATTGTAGATATATTGTCTACTTCAGATTTTCAAGTCTCTTGAGGTCAGTTTCATATTGGTGCATTTCGTAGTGAGGAGGTGAGGTGCCTCTCACTTCTGATTTTGACCATTTCACACAACACTAGTGACGCGCAACACATTAGTTTCTCGCTTCTATATTATGTTGATTATTTAGTATAGGAGCCATGACTTGTCAGGTGGTCTGCCATTTTTTTACGACAATTATGTATAGCCTTAGATAGATGTCATGTTCATGTACAAGGGAGGGTAAAATTCCCTTTTGCTTCAGAGCTTTTTTGTTTATTTTTTGAGAGGTTTCTAGAGACGACGCCTACTTTTTTTGGGTAGCCTCGTAGGCCGATGTTCAAGGAATAGATGCACATGTGGGGGCCGATGATGCCCAAGAGGGGCGAGACTGTGTTTCCAGCAAAGATATCTCATGATTCACTAGAGTTGCTAGCAAGTGTTGAAGAGATGCATCCCTTCATTATGGTCCCTTGTCCTTATGCTGGATTGGATTGGCGAGGGTGTGCCAACATTCTTTTCATAGATGATGAGCTGCCAGATGATAGAGGTAATATTACTGTTTTATTTAAATTTATTCTAATATGTTATTTAACTTGTTTTTATTAAATAGTGTAATGAAATTTTATAATTATTGTTTTGTACTTGTATATATTCTGCAGACATTGGATCTTTTGATGGCGAGGACATGCCGCACCACCACATGATCCAAGTGTGGATCTTGATGATGATCAGGGCATGCCAGATGCCAAGGATCATCAGGAGGCTGGTGTAGAGAGACATGCTCCTGATGGTGTGCCGGTACCACCTTTTGCTAAGTGCAGTCGGCTTAATAGAAGATATAGGATGAGTTGAGCGACCAACTCACTACATTTATTGTTGAGGCAAGCATCAGGCCCTCTAATATGACAAACATACAGGTCGATTGTAGGTTGTTACATAAGTGGAGAGGCATGTTGCATGACATGTACAACTTGATGTGGCATGTCGTAGGATCTACTACCTTAGTTACGTGACTGAGGAGGACCATTGCATGTTATAGGCATGGTCGAGACGCAACACGTGATCAAAAGTCTGCGAGAAGCGACTCATCATCTCATGATTGTTTACCTCGCACTACACCAGATGAGCAACATCCACTAGCATCTAGTAGCAGTCACCATGGAGAGCAGGCTGGACCATCAGCCACGTCCAGTTAGCAGCCTGCCGCATCCAGTAGTACTCATGATCATGAGCAGGCTGAACCATCGACCGTCGAGGCTGCACCATTGACTGAGCAAGCCTCAACTAGTACTGTTATTGATGTTGTACCACGAGCTGATCCATGACATTTATATTATAGTTGTGTATTTTTGACATTATTCAGTTATATATATGGTCCATGTATTTTATGTTAATGTTGTAGTTGTACTTAATTTACATGTTGGTGATCAGGGAAAATTTTAGGAACCCCCCTAAATTTATATGTATACTAAATGGGCGAATCCTCATGATACATAGGAAAAATGGAAGGAGATTTTATTAACAATATAATATGTATATATATATATATATATATATATATATATATATATATATATATATATATATATATATATATATATATATATATATATATATATATATATAAATATATATATATATATATAAATATATATATATATATATATATATATATATATATATATATATATTTTGGCGAATCTTTCACGATATTATATTATCTTGTAAAATCATCGCAAATCACCAGTACAAATGGCGAATCACTAGTACAAAATGGTGAATCATTGTCTAGTGGAGTTCGGGGTGTTGGTTCAAATGAAGATATGGTAGTTGAACCAAGAGTTGAAGGAAGTGAACCACCGAGACCAAGCATGGCACAAGGTGACTCGTGAGGGAAGTAGTTCTTGTGCAGTTTGGAAAACATGTTCATCTAGTTCTGCTAAGTGTAGTGTTGTTGCTCATGCTACTACTAGCATTGATATTGAGGTTGGAGAGGAGTTTGAGGAGTCCTCAGACTCTGAGCCGCATGATGTTTATGTTGTTGAGATTCAACAAGATGATGAGCTTAGTGAAAAGAGTCGCCTTCACTAAGTGGGCTCGCAGGCTATTTTTGGCGCAAGTCTATTTTAGACTATGTCTGTTTTTAGACATGGTGATCATATTTCAAAAGTTGCACAATGCTATTTGTGTATGGTTGATCAAGTTGGAAAAATATATGAAATTATATTTTTAGAATATTGGGCGAAGTCTATTTATAGACCGCTGATCTAAAAATAGATGCATGTCAATTATTATTAGCTCTTATTAATAATCAGACACTAAACAACAACTTATTCTCTTGGAGCACTTTGTTTCAGTGCACAGATGTGGCACATCAGTGGACTAAAGAGATTATCACCGATTCCCAGGTTCTTGGAGGTCATGCATGAAGGACTCGATTAGAACTCAAGTGGCGAAATTGTGACACGATTCGAAAAGTAGTTATTGAGTTGACGTTGGGTTTAACTTAGTTAGACTCGGTTGACAGTTAGACTCAGTTGAACTAGTTGTATCTAGTCTAACTGAATGATACACTAGTGAGAGTGGAGTGAATTAATTATTTAATTAATTCACAAATAATAACTCATTAATCAACTGAAAAATACAACAGTTAACTACAGTGCATGGCAGTTTCAGTGGAGACCCAGTGGAGAGGTAGGTGAAAGGGCAAGATAGACTATCTGTTGTGACTATAGTCATGCATTGATTGCATCACACACACATTGGAGTTGACAACGAGGATTGAAATGTCAAAGAAAGGGTAATTCGAATTCATTCAGAGCTATAATTCAGCAGGGATTGCATGGTGGAGGCAGGCTAGCAGGAGGTAGAGATCGGTGCATGGATTTGCAAGATTGTTCCTGATTAGTGTATGACAATTGTACTGTACTGAGATCTTGATAAGCTTTGTATGAGGATTGTCATATGATTCCACGATACATAATATATAGTTTGGGTTTTTAGCTTCAGGCTTTCCTATTTAAAAACAACTATGTTATGTGCGATTATTTTTATTTATGCTTTACATGTGTGTGAAATTAATTTTCCGCAAAAGATTAACAAGTGCAATGATTCAGTATCTTGCATAAAGTTAAATAGTGTGAGATCAGGTGGATCTATGACATATCCATGCTTAGTGCATATAATTTCTACATGGTATCAGAGAATTTTTAATTGAATATTGCAATTGTAAAGTGAGTTTGTGCTGGTGGACAATTCGAATTTGCAGCAGAAGATTCTTGGTGCAGAAGTTGAGTATACATTGAAATGGCTTTCAATGGATTGCGATTGGAGTATGCCATTTATGGGAGCTCAAATTACATAGCCTAGAAGGACATGATGGAGGCAGTGCTGGAGGATAATGGACTAAAGGATTTCATCGATAGTGATGTTCCTAAGCCGGGATCTAGAGATGTTGCATTACGTGACGCATGGAAAAAGAAGACAGCAAAGGCGAGAAGAATTCCACTGGAAGGTGTGAAGGACCATATTTTTTCCAGCCTTCACGGGAAAGGCACTCCATTCTTAATTTGGAAGGCTTTAACAGACTTGTTCCAAAGCAGAAGTGACCATAGGAAGTTGGCGCTTAAATACAAGCTTAGAAAAATAAAAATGGCTAAAGGCGACAGTATTCCAAAATACCTCACGAAGTTTGTCCACTACAAGGATGAAATGGGAAGTGTGGGGGTTACTGTTGATGAAGAAGACTTGGTGAGCTTGGCTCTCATTGGGCTTCCGAAGAGTTGGCATAGCTATGAAGACTTTGTCAATGGACGGGAGAAAATGTCGGGATGGGAGCGACTTTGGTCAGATCTTGTGCAGGAGGAGATAAGGCGGGGTACCAGGGATGTATCTTCATCGAAGAATGAAGATGAAGAGAATTTCACTTTGGCTTCCAAATCAAGGAAAAGGAAGGGGAAGAAAAATCCTTCAAAATCTGATGTTAAAGGGAAGAAGCAGGATTTTTCCAAAGTGAAGTGTTTTCACTATCACAAACATGGACATTTCACCACTAACTATCCACATAAGAACAAGAACAAGAAGGTTGTTGGATCTGCAGTTGGAGAGGCCTTAGCCTCACAATTTGAACTTGATTTCTCCTTGATCACATGCTTGGTTTCAAAACGTATGGGATCGGTGTGGTATCTTGATAGTGGTGCATCTTTCCATATGACGGGAGACAAAGAGTTGTTTAGTGACTTGGAGGAGAAGGACCTCCAGATGCATATAGAGATGGGCGACGATGGTCGGTACAGTGCGACTGGCATTGGGACCATTAACTTTGAGAGGAAGTCTGGTAATCCATTATTGTTGAAGAATTTTATGCATGTTCCAGGTCTGAAGAAGAACTTGGTCTCAGTCGTGTTAGAAAATTATATATTATGGAGCAATGCAACACATAAAATATGCGGAAAATACAAGCACAAAAAACACATAAAACCAGAGAGACACAGATATACGTGGTTCACCCAGTTTGGGCTATCTCCACCCCGAACACCCAGTCCTTCCTTTTTATTATCCAGCAAAAATGAAGAGACAAAACCTACAGCAGATCCGCTGTAATATCCTCTGTTCTCTCTCATAGTCTCCCTCTCTATTTTTCGCTCCGATAATACACACACAATAGACAACCATAATACAATGCCCTCATAAAAGCGAGGGGTTGCCTTCTGGGGCAAAAAACCCTAATCTAAACATAACTTCTACCGTCAGATCATTTGCCTATGAACGGTCCAGATTGACTAGAAATTACTATACTTTTACAAGGAAATTTTACATCTGTTTTTAGCTTCGGGGGCGCTGCCCCCGAAAGCCCCCTCCAGGGGGGGGGGCTCCAAAAAGCACTGTCGCACCCCCCTGGACCCCCCACGATAGCGATTAATTTCGGGCAGTGTTGCCGCCCCTTTTAAGGTACACGGGTCCAATGCTGTGATACAAAGTAAACAAGATAATCAGGCTCCACACCCAACAATCTCCCACTTGAATATTGATTGTAGCAACTCCACCGCTGCTTCATTTGCTAGACAATGATTCCTCTTTAGACCTAGCTGTTTCTCATCTTCATCGTCATCCTTGAAGACCAATTGAAACTGAGAATGTTCTCAGTTTCTCCCTGGTTACAACTTTTGTTAGCATATCTGCAGGATTCTGGCTAGTGTGTATCTTTTCCAGCTTCAACTCTCCATCTTCCAATACTGACCGTATGAAATGGTACTTGAGATGTATGTGTTTAGTCTTGGAATGAAATGCTGAGTTATTTTCAAGATGAATGGCACTTTGGCTATCACTGTATAACGTGCCCATATCATGCTTCTTACCCAATTCATCCATAAACCTTTGTAACCAAATCATTTCTTTACTAGCCTCTGTAGCAGCAACATACTCTGCTTCTGTTGTTGAAAGTGCAACAACACTTTGGATTTTGAAACCCAACTAACAGTTGTTCCACCTACAGTAAATACATATCTTGTAGTGCTCCTCCTGTTATCTCTGTCACCTGCCATATCTGCATCAACATATCCCTGTAGAGCAATGTTTGAACCACCAAAGCATAATGCTTGATTTGTGGTACCTCTCAAATATCTGAGAATCCATTTTACTGCCATCCCATGTTCTTTTCCTGGATTGTTCATATACCTGCTTACAACTCCCACTGCATGTGCAATATCAGGCCTTGTGCAGACCATTGCATACATTAAACTTCCAATTGCTGATGCATATGGAACTTTAGACATATAATCCATGTCTTCTTGGGTCTTTGGGCACATCTCCTTACTAAGTTTGAAATGGCTAGCAAAAGGTGTACTAACTGGTTTTGCATTCTACATATTAAATCTTTTCAACACCTTTTCTATGTACTCATTCTGAGACAGTGTTAATTTGCGATTTTTTCTGTCTCTAGTTATCCTCATACCAAGGATTTGTTTTGCAGCTCCCAAATCCTTCATTGCAAATGAATTTGCCAATTTTCTTTTGAGCACATTTATTTCTTGCATGTTAGATCCTGCAACAAGCATGTCATCTACATACAATAACAATATAATATAGCTGTCATCATTTTTCCTTTTTAGATAAACACAATGATCAAAGTGACATCTAGTATAACCTTGTTCAGACATGAACTTGTCAAATTTTAGATACCACTGCCTTGGAGCCTGTTTTAAACCATACAAGCTCTTCTTTAACCTGCACACCAATTTTTCTTTCCCTTTTACCTCATATCCTTCTGGTTGCTGCATGTATATCTCTTCCTCCAAATCTCCATGGAGAAATGTTGTCTTTACATCTAACTTTTCAAGATGTAAATCTTCCGCTGCTACAAGACTTAAGATAGTTCTGATTGAATTCATCTTAACAACAGGAGAAAATATTTCATCAAAATCAATACCTTTCTTTTGTTCAAACCCCTTCACCACAAGTCTAGCTTTGTACCTCTGTTTTCCTCCATCTTCTTCCTTCAGCCTGTAAACCCATTTATTCTGCAATGTAGTTTTACCTGCAGGCAACCTGACTAAGTCCCAAGTCTGGTTATGCATTAAGGAGTCCATCTCTTCTTCCATGGCTAACTCCCACTTCTTCCTGCTTTCAACCTGCATTGCTTCTTCATAACATTCAGGTTCACCAGAATCAGTCAACAATAAATAATATAATGAAGGAGAGTATCGTTCAGGGGGTCTACTTATCCTGGTAGATATTCTAACACCACTTTCAGGTGTTTGAGGTGCTTGTTGTTGTTTTGGTGGTTGCTTCTGCTGTGGTTGTTGATTATTATTATTTTTAGGCACCTTTACTTTTTCAGTTATTTCATCAAGAACCATGTATTCCTTGCTTTCTTTTTCATGTTTCTTTTCCTGCAATTGATTCTTATACAAGACCTTTTCATTGAATATTACATCTCTGCTCCTAATGATTTTTTGATTTTCATAATCATATAAGCGATAACCAAAATCATTAGCACCATATCCAATAAAGGTACATTTCTTTGATTTTGCCTCAAGCTTTGTTCTATTTTCTTTATTAATATGGACAAAGGCCTCACAACCAAAAGGCTTTAAAAAGAGTAGTTTACCTTTTTACCTATCCATGCTTCCTCTGGAATACCACCATCCAAGGAACTTGAAGGCCCTCTGTTTATTAGATAAACAGCAGTATCTACAGCATCTGCCCAAAATTGTAAAGGCAATCCTCCATGCAATCTCATGCACCTTGCATGCTCCATGATTGTTCTGTTCATCCTTTCTGACACACCATTTTCTTGTGGTGTTCTTGGAACTGTCTTCTCTCTACGAATCCCATGCTCTGAACAATACCTATCAAACTCTTTGTTGCAATATTCACCTCCATTTTCTGATCTGAGACACTTCAACTTCTTTCCTGTCTCAATCTCAACCAAAGCTTTCCATTTCTTGAAAGTATCAAATACATCATATTTATTTTGAATACAATAAATCCATGTTTTTCTAGTTGCATCATCAATAAAAGTAACATAATAACGAGAGCCACCGAGAGATGATACCTGAGCAGGTCCCCATACATATGTATGCACAAGCTCCAATTTTTCGCTCTTCTTTTCTTTCCCAACTCTGAGAAATCTGACTCTCTTCTGTTTTCCATAAATGCAATTCTCACAGAAATCCAAATCAACATTATTCAAACCTGGCAGCAAATTTCTTGAGTGAAGAATTTTCATCCCCTTCTCACTCATGTGTCCGAGCCTATGATGCCATAATGCTGCATCTGCTCCTTTGGAAGTTAAAGCATTAATAGAGTTAGAAATACCATTGCATAAATACAATGTACCAACCTTTTCACCTTTTGCTATTACCAGCGCTCCTTTGGTGACCTTCCAAGTTTTATCTGTGAAAGTTGTCACACAACCTTCACTGCCTAACTGCCCTGTTGAAATCAGATTTTTCTTCAGATCTGGAACATACCTTACCTCCTTTAGTAGCCATTGGTTTCCATTCTGTTGTTTTACAAGAACTTTACCCATTCCAACAATTTTACAGGGTTTATCATCACCCAAACGAACTTGTCCAAAATCTCCTTGAACATAGTGATGAAAATATTTCTTATCAGGTGTGGCATGGAATGAAGCCCCTGAATCTACAACCCAAGAATCAGTAACATTTTCGAAAGAAAGAATCAAAGCATCTTGTAACACATCACCTGTCACATTTTCTTCATGATTGTTTTCTTGCTATGTGTCTCCTTCTTTTCCCTTCTGAGATCTACAGTCTTTCTTTAGGTGTCCTTTCTTTTTTCAATTCCAGCACACTATCCCCGATCTAGACTTCGATCTGCCTTTCCTTGATTTACTGCGATATCCCAAGCTCTTTCCTCTTTCAATTCTTCTTCCCCTAGACTCTGCACTCAAAGCATTACCTGACGTCTCACCGGAGCTTTTCCGTCGCATATCCTCGCTAAGGATAGCACCAACAACATCATCAAACTTTAAAGTACTAGATCTAGAGACAGAGTTACTAATGGCCATAACTAAACCATTCCAAGTCTCTGGCAATGAGCACAAGAATAACATGGCTCTAACTTCATCATCAAAGTTTACCCCTACAGAACTTAACTGACTGGTAACTGTATTAGATTCATTTAAATGGTCTGCAACAGATCCACCTTCCGACATCTTCATATTAAATAGTCATTTCATAATAAATACCTTGTTTGAGGCTAAGGGTTTTTCATATAGTTTCGCCAACGTCTGCATCAAACCCTCTGTTGTTGTTTCCTTTGAAATATTGAAGGTGACTGATGCCGCAAGACACAACCGTACTGTTTCGAGTGCCTTTCTATCGAGAATGTTCCATTCCGCGTCTGTCATGGCCGTTGGCTTCTTTGTTTTTCCGCTCAATGGTAGGTATAGATCTTTCCGATACAGATAATCTTCCATCTGCATCTTCCACAGCGGGAAATTTTGGCGGTTAAATTTCTCGACCCTAAACTTACCATCGTCCGCCATTGCTCCCACTCAAACCATGAACCCTTCTTTCCTGTGAGTTTATCAGCCAAATATACCTTCGGCTCTGATACCAGTTGTTAGAAAATTATATATTATGGAGCAATGCAACACATAAAATATGCAGAAAATACAAGCACAAAAAACACATAAAACCAGAGAGACACAGATATACGTGGTTCACCCAGTTTGGGCTACGTCCACCCCGAACAGCCAGTCCTTCCTTTTTATTATCCAGCAAAAATGAAGAGACAAAACCTACAGCAGATCCGCTGTAATATCCTATGTTCTCTCTCACAGTCTCCCTCTTTGTTTCTCACTCTGAGAATACACACACAATACACAGCCGCAATACAATGCCCTCATAAAAGCGAGGGGTTGTCTTTTAGGGCAAAAAAACGTAATCTAAACATAACTTCTACCGTCAGATCATTTGCCTATGAACGGCCCATATTGACTAGAAATTACTATACTTTTACAAGGAAATTTTACATCTGTTTTTAGCTTCGGGGGCGCTACCCTCAAAAGCCCCCGCTAGGGGGGGGTGACCCCCCATGGCAGCGACTAATTTTGGGCGGTGTTGCCGCCCCTTTTAAGGTACAGGGGTCCAATGCTGTGATACAAAGTAAACAAGATAATTAGGCTCCACACCCAACAAGTCGCAATGCTAGAAGACAAAGGTTATGATATTGTTTTCAGTGAGGGAAAAGCCTTCCTTCAACATTAAAAAATGGGTCAAACAAAGAAGATAGGGGTTCTAATTAAGAATCTCTACAAGATGGAGGTAGATGGCTACGCTGCAATGGTGGGCAAAGCAGAATAAGTGGTGAGCCGGGATGAGGGAAAATTATGGCACAGGAGATTAGGCCATCTTCACCATGGCGCTTTGAAGATTTTGCAGAAAAATTCTACTGGACTTCCCAAGGGTACTCTTGCACAGTCAGATAAGTGCAAGAGATGTAATATGGGTAAGTTTGTGAAGACCACCTTTCATGAGAAGGAGAACCATGCTTCGATGATCCTGGAGAGAATTCACACAGACGTGTGTGGACCTTTCTCGGTTGCTTCAACAGCAAAACACAGGTATTATGTTATATTTTTTGATGACTATTCTTGTAGATGTTGGATCTTCTTCATGTAGAAGAAGAGTGAAACATTCTCAAAGTTCTATGAGTTCAAGGCATTGTTGGAGAAGGAGTCAGGGAAGCAAGTGAAATCTATATGGAGCGATAATGGTGGTGAATACAACTCGGGAAAATTCAAAGACTTCTGTAGCAAAGAAGGAATTCCAAAATAATTCATAGCGCCTCATAACCCACAGCAGAATGGGGTCGAAGAGAGGAAGAACAAAACAATCATGGGTGCTGCACGAGCGATGCTGAATGACCAGGGCCTACCGATGCACTTGTGGGTGGAAGCATGCAACACTGTGGTTTATGTGAAAAACCGTTGTCCTCATAGTGTACTTGGCATGAGTACACCCAAATAAGCTTTTACTAGTAAGAAGCCTGATATTTCTCATTTGAAGTTTTTTGGCTCACCTGTTTACATTCATGTGACAAAAGATGCTAGGAAGAAGTTGGAGCCAACTGTAGAAGTTGAGATATTTGTGGGGTACACAGAAACACCCCATAATTATCTTGTGTATTTTCGAGACAGTCAGATTACTATCGTGCGATGGGATATAAAATTCAATGAGGTGAAATCCATGAAGTTGTCGCTTGAGAGGGAGCTACACTTTCATGCGGAGGAGGAACTTCTTTTTCCCAAAGATGACCCTCTGGATGTGGATCAGCCACAGGAGGAGATTCATGGAGTGGAGGAGTCCACTCATGCAGAACCAAACATCAGATAAGGCAGAAAGCGTACCACAAAAGCTGAGATACTGAAGCTTAATGCGACATAAAATTTAAGAGTCCCTACATCACAGTGCAGACAGAGACAGTCACCTGACCAATTTATTGGATGCATGGCTCTTATGAGAAAGTGTATCGTGACAGAGGCATATTCTTTCGAAGAAGTAGTGTAGGAGCCCACATGGGTAGATGCCATGGTAGAGGAGTATGACTCCATTTTCAGAAACAGTGCTTGGGAGATTGTTCCAAGGCCAGTGGGAAAATTATTTGTAGGATCAAGATGGATATGCAAGGTAAAGAAAGTTGCTAATGGGAGTGTCGAGAAGTATAAGGTAAGATTTTTTTCCCAGGGCTTCTCACAGATCGAGGGGATTGACTATGAGGAAAACTTTGCACCTGTCGCACATTATTCTTCCATACGGACCATCCTTTCTCTCTCAGTGCAGATGGGTTGGCACATTCATCAGATGGATTTGAAGCTTGCGTTCCTTAATGGGATCATTGAGGAAGAGGTGTACATTGAGTAGCCTAAAGGATTTGAGATCTTCAGCAGCGAGTTGCATGTGTGTAGGCTCAAAAGAGTGTTGTATGGGCTTAAACAAGCACCCCGTTCTTGGTACACTTGGATCGACAGCTATTTCACTGGCCTTAGCTTCACCAAGAGTGAGGCGGATGCAAACCTGTACTAGATTGTGGTGGAGGGTAAGCTTTTAATCATTGTACTTTATGTTGATGATTTAATACTAATAGGTGATGAGCAGTTGATACACTCATGCAAGGAAAATATTGCAAAGGATTTTGAGATGAAGGATTTGGGCCTCCTTCATTATTTCCTTGGATTGGAAATATGGTAGCGAGAAGGTGAACTGTTTTTGTCTTAAGGAAAGTATGCTCGGGAGATACTAGAGAAGTTTCACATGCAAGGCTGCAAGCCTATCGACACTCCTCTTCCAAGAAATTGGAAGAAAGAGGATGCTACATTGGTAGAGGTAGTGGATGCCACTGTTTATCGACAGTTGGTGGGTTCAATCATGTATTTAGTTAATACAAGACTAGACATATGCTATGCGGTGAACCAGCTTTCACAAGTGATGGCTAATCCTACCAAGCTCTTTTGGAAGGCAGGAAAGCTTGTCCTGAGATATCTCAGGAGCACATCTGAGTATGGTTTATGGTACAGACAGACATATGAGGTGAAATTGCATGGCTTCACGGATGCAGATTGGGCAGGAAGCCCAACAGACATAAAGAGCACATCAGGGAGGGACTTTCAGCATCGGATCTATGGCAGTTTCTTGGTACAATAGGAAACAAAGATCCATGGCACTCAGTTCAGCGGAAGCAGAATAAATGGTAGCAATTCAAGCTACATGTGAGGCTATCTAGATGAGGAAGATTCTGGTTGGTTTGTTCAGTTCACATTTAGATCCCACAGTGATACATTGTGATAATCAGAGTTGCATTAAACTCTCGGTTATTCCTGTGTTTCATTATAGATCTAATCATATTGATATCCGGTATCATCATATCAGAGATTGTGTGGAGCGAAAGATCATGTTGCTTCAGTACATTCTTACGGAGGATCAGGATGCAGATATTCTGATGAAGGCACTCACCAGGAGCAAATTCGAATACCATAGAGGCAGGATCAGGGTGAAGGAGAATCCCTATCTTTTTGAGAGGCAGTGTTGATATTCAACAAGATGATGAGCTTAGTGAAAAGAGTTGCCTTCACTAAGTGAGCCTGCAGGCTATTTTTGGCGCAAGTCTATTTCTAGACATGGTGATCATATTTCAGAAGTTGCAGGATGCTATTTGTGGATGGTTGATCAAGTTGGAAAAATAGATGAAATTCTATTTTTGGAATATTGGGGGAAGTCTATTTATAGATCGCTGATCTAAAAATAGACACATGTCTATTATTATTAGCTCTTAATAATAATTAGACATTAAACAACAACTTATTCTCTCGGAGCACTTTTTTTTAGTGCACAGATGTGTCACATTAGTGGACTGAGGGAATTACGCAATTCCCAAGGGTTTACTGGAGGTAATACATGAAGGAATTAGTTAGAACTCAAGTGGAAAAGTTATGACATAGTTAGAAGAAGTAGCTATGGAGTTTTATTCAGTTTAACTCAGTTAGACTCAATTGAGCTAGTTGTATCTAGTATAAATGAATGATACACTAGTGAGAGTGGAGTGAATTAATTATTTAATTAATTCAAAAATAATAACTCATTAATCAACTGAACAATACAACATTTAACTACAGTGCATGGCAGTTTCAGTGGACACCCAGTGGAGAGGTAGGTGAAAGGGAAAGATAGACTATTTGTTGTGACTATAGTGATGCATTGATTGCATCACACACACATTGGAGTTGCCAATGAGGATTGCACAGTCAAGGAAAGGGTAATTTGAATTCATTCAGAGCTATTCTTCAGCAGGGATTGCGCAGTGGAGGCGGGCTAGTAGGAGGTATAGATCGGTGCATGGATTTGCAAGATTGTTCCTGATTAGTGTATGACGATTGTACTGTACTGAGAGCTTGATAAGATTTGTATGAGGATTTTCATATGATTCCATGATACATAATATATAGTTGGGGTTTTCAACTTCAGGCTTTCCCGGTTAAAAAAAACTTTGTTATGTGCGATTATTTTTTTTGTGTGCTTTACATGTGTGTGCAATTAATTTTCCACAAAATATTAACAAGTGGAATGATTCAGTATCTTGCATAAAGTTAAATAGTGTGAGATCAGGTGGATATATGACATATGCATGCTTAGTGCATATAATTTCTGCATATGTAGCTCTTGGTGATTATCCCATGTGTAGTAGTGGTGATGAGTTTTATTAATGATCATGAAGGTAGTAGAATATTCAAATTTAAACAGACCCATAAAAAAAATCCATGAAGAGAAAACTCTAGAAAAAATATTGTCATGCAAATCTAGATTCTATAAAATTATTAGAACTCCCTACCACTCTGCAAATAGATCCATGAGATGAAGAATATGGTAAAAAAATTGGGACTGATATGTTTTATTGGAAGGAAAACTATTCATGTTGAAATTATTTCAGATGCAGAGACTTGGTAGTTTTCAGTGAAGGAAATCTTTCTGAGCTTAGGGATTTCTCAGAACCTTTTTTAGAGAGAGAACCACACTGTATGAAGTTATATTATAATTTTATATATTATATGCATTGTAGATTTGGATGTTATAAGTGGAATAAAACTCTTCAAATATTAGAAAAAGATATCACTACAAAGTTTTGCACTGTACAAAGGTTTTATCTAACTTGTAGGCAACAAAGGCTTCCTTATATGACTTCAACAATAGTATCTCTTGAAACAATAGTATCACTGGATGTCTACCTTATAACCTTATAACCTTATTCCCCTCAAGGATGGAAGTCTTATGGGTGATGTACGTTTATTTTTAAGTTTTAACAAATTCCTCAATATTGGTGGCATTTATAAACTCCTGGGAAAAATTAGTGGTAGACATCCAGAGGTTTAGAAATCCACTAGTACATGGAAAAGATACATTTCAAAAAAGCAGATCACAAAATTTTAAATAAATATCTATTAAGATGATAAAAAAGTAATGGTCCTAGAGTTTTCCATACTACAAGCACAGAGGAAGACCTTACCTGAGAAGAAGACCTTTACTAAATCGAAAACCGGTGACCGTCAATACAAGTTCCTCACTATTAGATTTGTATTAGACCACGCTTTTGGTAGTTTAAGATGACCCACAAAACTATATATGCTAGTTCTGCAAAAACCTCTTAATACACTAAAAGTGAAATTATGTTTAAAGAAATGTGAAAAGTAGATATACCAAAAGAGTTTTTAAGATCCGTTGCTATGATAACGATGGCAGGAAATTTAGCTTCTTCAGTATCTTGATTACAATACTAGTCCATTCCCAACAAGAAAGGAAATCTAATCTATAATTGCGACTGAGAAATATATATTGCAAGGATTGGAAGAATTTATTTCTACAATACAAGCACATTAGGACTTGGCAAAGCTATTCTTGGACAATAGCATATTCACTATTTTTACCTAAATATAGAGTTCTTCAATTCATCAAAGTCCAGAATTACACATGACCAGGATATTGATTGTTGAATATGCCCCTCTATTGTTTAACAATGAAACTATATACTATCTCTTGGGCATCTGCAGAAACTTCTTAATATAACTATATATTCAGTACTTTAGAATGAAACTATACATTTTCCCACGATTTTTTAACATTCAAACTACATATAGTGTCGTGAGTGTACACTGAAATAGGATATATGATCATAAACTTTAAAGGCTTGGTCACAGAGCTAGTTATATAGGAGATTTTCTAAACGGGATATAACACGTCTGATCCCCATATCTATCTTAAAGGACACTATGAAGTAGAGATATCACAGTGTTTGAAAGGCAGGTGCATGTCCAAGCTAAGAATAGAACATATGGAAGATTGAGGATCCTTATTTCATGACTGCACTAAAGCTGCATAGAAGTCAAGAATGGCAGATGCAAGTATAATAGAATCTGATAGAATCTAAAATATTTAGCATCCTTATTTCATGAATGCACCAAAGCTAAATAACAAGTCAGGAAAATAATCTTACATTACCTATGGCGAACTTGTGCTAGATCTTGGAGGCACCGTAAAGAAACTTGTTAAAAGCACCGACTGCTCCTTTTTACTCTTGGTCCTCTTTAAGGTAAGAGGAGCTACTTCAACAATGGTGGCACTTCATAAATAGCAGGGAAAAAATTTTGGTGGATATCAACAGCTTATTACAATGATCACATAAAATTAATGGATCTAATTTTGACATTAAAACCACTCGAGAAGGAAGCATATTCACTATTTTCTACCTGAGAAGATTTCCCTTACTCTATTCAACTGAAAAATCCTTTATTGGCATACTTAAACCTGACCAGGTCTTTTTTTTCTTAATATGGCTATTAGTTGACAACAAAACTATAGATTTCCAATCCCACGAAGTAAGGGAGAACATAAGCATAAGCATATTATAGTCGACTGCAACTGAACTATATTAAGTGCATTGTAAAAGATATATTTACATACCAAATACAATCACTCTAGGAAGAAGCATATTTACCTGATAAGATTTCCCCTTTCTATCATTATATAGAGATAATAATCACTCTACTTATCTAAATACTTGTCGACTTTTATAATGTAAATTCTTCAACATCATGCTTGTAGTTGTGCATGACCAAGCTTTTGGTTGTTTAATATGCCCATCTATTTATAAATGAAACTATACATTGTGTCAAGGTCACAAAATTATATAGGAGATATGCCGAACCATATAACGCTTTTGTACCTCTCCATGCTACAGATATTATACTACAGAAGCGCATGCCTGGAAATACAAAAAGAAATATTGCAACTAAACTACATGAATCAAGAAGGAAAGATCTATTTTATCTTTATTTCTATATTATTTAGTATCATCATAACATGAATGAAGAAAAATGAAATAAATTAATATTATATCACCAATATGACTGCTTAGCGGATGTGCATGAGATATTTATTAAAAGGACCAGCGACCTCTTTACTCTTGGTCCTCTTTAAGACATCAAGAGCTCCAAAGACTTGCCAAAACCTAAGAGTCTCATATCCTGTAGCTGATGCAACAGTGTACCCATTTGGAATCTGAAAATACAAAACAAAAGAAAGACTATCAGCACAAAAAACAAAGGTTGTCAACACAAAAATGATTTAGCCATAGATAAATACAATGAATACCTCTGCCAGATGCAGTACTCTAGAAGTGTGACTAGTAAGCTCTGTAATATTAACCATCGATGGATATTTCCATAAGGTCAACTTGTACTGGTTGAATCCATGTGAACTCAGTAGCTCACGTTCATGCTTATTCCATAATAATGTGCAAACTTGAGAATGGGTATCAACGGTATGAGTGTTCCAAAACTTAATACAGCGGTCTGCACTGCCACCCCCAGAAGCCAGAAGATTTCTTTGGAAAGGAAACCATGCCAAAGCCTTTACTGCAACGCGATGTTCATCTAGCCTGTGAAGACACTGAGTTGCAACATTAGAGGGTGACATGCTCTTGTCCCATACACGAAGTAAATTGTCATTTCCACCACTTGCAAGTTGTTGGCCAGACATAGACCATTTCAAACCACACACTTCCTGCTCATGTCCTCTATATGTTTGAACAATGGAATCATGGATGTGGACATCATGATTTAATATTAAACCATCAAGGCTACCAGTCATAAGAATATGTCCATTCCAAGCAAGCGCACCCACACGGGCATGGTGACCTTTCAAGGCTCTTAACTATGTTCATTGAAAAACATTACCAAGTGAATATGATTGAATCTAGAGAGATATAAAGAAAAGAATATGAAACACAAAAACAGTAATTTCCTCTACCTATTTATTAGATGCAGAGTCCCATAGCTGTACAACAGAATTATTCAGGCCAACACCGATATGTCTTCCATCAGGTGCCCATTTAACACTTGTTATTGCACCAACATCATAGGCGATAGTCAAGAGCTCAGAAGTTGCGCTCCTAGAGGCATCCCATAAGTATACTGTATTGATGAGAGATATTGATAAAATATTTTTGACACCCTAGTCCAGTAGATTCAAGTAATAATCATCCACAAGTTCAGGAGCAACCAAAGTTCTCTCTGGAGACTGCAAACAATGACAGGAGAGTTAAAAATATCATACAAATGTTAAATATCAAGGACTAGGTGAATGCCACTAGAATATTGGCCCAATCCTTGAGAAAAATGAATATTAAAACTTTTGGAAGGGGAACAACCCTTCCTGTTGATCAAGACCTTCCCGAGTTCGCATAAAGGTAAACCCAAATTCAAACAAAAGCATTTGCTCAAAATCCAAAGTCCATGTCCATCCAATAGAAGCATTAATAACATTAATATTCAAAGACACATCGATTTATCCAATCTATGAAAACAAACCTAAACAAAACCCCACAGTCTATGCACACAATCTACAAACCAAAACTAAACCAATTACAATGGTTTGCAGACAACCTAAGACAAAGTATTAGTTAGGGATCTACAAAACCCTTACCTGGGGAATATAACGCCGCTATTTACTTTTCAGTACAGTGTCAGTAGCAACATTTTCGGAATAAAGAGATTGTATATCCTCAGGAGGAGCGGCAACTTTGCTAGTAAAGCTTAGAATATTGTATTTTTTAGAGGAAATAGCTCCATCTTGCAATAAGCTTGCTGCGAGCTCCATCTTATAATATTCCTTGGAGGGTGTTAAATGAACACCACTTTCATTTTCCTTCTTAGTAACAAAATATCGAGCCACATCAAAATCCATGGATCCCCTGTGTGAAATAAACCTATCGCTTTGAAATAACAAAACAATAAAAATTGAAGGTCCATATTTATCCTAATACACAAATGTATCTGTAACCCTAAACTCAATACATAATACAAATACATTCACAAAGTGTAAACCAAATGCAGAGTACATCCATGAAAGTCATACAAAGTAGGAGAAAAATATACATATTGTGCCTTATATCTATCCTAAACACAATTATATCCATTAGACCTAAATGCAATACAGAGTACATTCGCAAGGTTCATACAAAATTAGAGAAGAATACATAAACACAAATATCCATTAGCTCTAAACCCTTACAGATTACATCCATGAGGGTCATACAAAATTGGAGAAGGATACATAAACTTCGCCCTATATATCCATCATAAAACACAAATGTATCCATAAAACCTAAATCTAATAAAGGGAGAGTCCATGAGGGTCATATAGAACTAGAGAAGAACACATACATTGTGTCTTGTAAGTGTTGAATGGTCCTGCAGAGGAAGCCTTTGCTCTGCTCTTTTGCTAGGTTTCTTAGTGCTCATAGACAGTAGGGATTTGATGCCAGTATTCATGCTTTTTGTATCCAAAAAAAAATTTAACAGGAATGCAGAAGCACAACCCACACAAAAAAAACAAAACAAACTCCAAGGGCTAATACCACTGCCCAAACTCCTCCTCACGGCGCGGGTTTAGCTCCATTGCACTAGGGAAATGGGCTATCTTGGACCTTGGAACTCTAAATTCAACTACCGTGGTCCGTATCTCGGAACCAGTTGCCCTCGTCAATGCGTGCAACTATAGCCTATCATCGGTCAATGCATCCAAATATTGTAAGTTTCCACCTCCATCCATCGATCTGACCTCCATCAATCTGGTTTGCACATCCAAAATTCAACTTCCATTCCCCAAACCATCAAACATTCAACTTCCAAGCCCCAAACACCTCTCCGACCCAGTGAATTCTAGTGAACCAGTGAAAAAATGGGGTGAATCACTCCAAACCCTCCCTCTGACCCAGTAAATCCAGGCGAATTCCATTGAAATCTGCTACAAACAAAGAAAATCGGGAGCGAATTCCATTTTTTCAGTTTTATGGACATTTATTTTGGTGGGCTAATATTTAATAATTAATTATTTTTAAAATAATTATTGGGCTAACTTTATAAAACTATAAAAAATGTGTTTTATATAAAACATTCACCCTATTAAAATTTAAAATCCCCTAAAATTCATCTTTGGGCTAAAATTCGCCCCTAAAATTTTCCTTGTTGGTGATCATCATGATGTGTATATTGTTAAGTCATGTTAGATATGTTCATTTAATGTGCATCTTGCATATAGATGTGTATGTGATCGTATGATTTATTTGACATGAGATGTACATTTGATGTTTGTGTTGTGATGATGTTATACAATGCTAATTGTGTTTTGTTAGATGATCATTATCACGGTGATGTTAGAAAATTTGAATGTGTTTTTTAGTCGAATATGATGTTTGTACGATGGTTATCATGATCATGATGTTTATTAATTAATTTAATATTAAATGATCATGATATTTATTAAATATTATGTCGTGATTGTAACTGAAATTTTAATTTTAATTGTTTGTAAAATTGTAAAATTGTATTTGTATTTGTAATTGTAATTTTAATTGTAATTGTATGTAAAATATTTGAAAAATTTTAATTGTAATTGTAATATTTAATTTATTGTGAAATGATTGTAATTGTATATATTACAAATTGTAAAATTTTAATTCTAATTCTAATTGTATGTAAAATTCTAAAATTGTAATTGTATTTGTATTTGTAATTTTAATTGTATTTGTAATTGTAATTTTAATTGTAATTGTATGTAAAATATTTGTAAAATTGTAATTGTAATATTTGTAATTGTATGTAAAATTCTAAAATTGTAATTGTAATTGTACGTGAAATTGTACAATTGTAATTGTAATTGTATGTAAAACATTTGTAAAATTTTAATTCTATTAATGTGAAATGATTTTATTGAAATTTGTAAATTTGTAAATTTGTAAATAATTATAAAATAATAAATATAGAATAATATGAATTTTTGTAACATAGTAAAGTTTAGAAAAAAATGCAAATAAGTTCATGTACTTTAGAATTATCATTATTTTATTATGATCTTATATACCAAAAAGAAAGAACTTTATACAATAAGCCATTTTTATTGAGATCAACATAATTGAAAATTATCAAGTGAAATATTGATTTTAACATTAATTCAAAATACATATTATAATGTTTCGAAAAAAAGGGTCTTATAAGGTATAATGTAATTAATTCCTCTTCTTTATAAAAACCCATTTTAAAAAGTATAAATATTGATGAATTAATAACACATATACTAATTCCATTGAATAGATTTTAGAAGAATTCAAGTATATTACCATTGTGTTGCCTCTTATGGATGCTAATTCCATGAACATATTTTAGAAGAATTCGAGTCTCAAGAATGAAATAGACAAAAAAAAAAACATTTTTGGACTATTTTGCATTTTATTATAATTTTTTTGACATTTTTTGTGGGGTTTATGGTTCATGGGATAATAGACCGTACTGAACCTGCCATATTGGTATTTCAGTTGAATTTTTCCTAGCAGCGATATTACCGAATCTTGTAGCTATGCATTTAACAAAGAACCCATATATTTTGATAATATGATTGAAGGTTGTTGTCATATACTTTAGCACTATTACATATTCTGAAATTTAATGAGGGTTGGAGGGCGCTTACAATCCTGTATCTGTTAGTAACTAAACCCTTCGGTAGAACCAAAGAAAATTCAGGCAGATTACTCAGCGAAGTAGACTAGCCAAAATCAAGTTCTTCAAGACCTCAACAGAAGAAATAGATATGCATCTCAGAAATAGATATGCATGTCAGAGGCTCCTGTTGGCACCTTTTCTTGTTGCAGGTTGTGGAAAGGTTCAAGCTTATTTTTCTGAAAGAAGAGATGTAGTTTTGAAAAGACATGACCCAAATATTTTCATAGCAAAATGTACATTTCCAACATGTCTAAAAACTTAAATATCTCCAACTTCAATAAAATTCTCATAAACAAAACTTTCCCAACCATTTGCGAAAAACTTCCCACGTCTTAGCATAGCACAGGCTCACATGCAACAATTTCCCACTTGGGCCCTATAATATTGCATCTTCATGCGCCCTACATTGCATTCTCTCCACATAATCAGTGGGGACCTCCTGCAATAAACAAAATGCATTGGAAGAATAGTTATTTCCATCAAGAATTTATCCAATTCTAATTCTAATTCTAATTGCATATTTCCATCAAGACTAAACAAAATTATAATTCTCAAATTCTATGGTTGGAGTTCACTAAATTTTGGTGTACACACCTAAAATTAATTTCGGAGTCTTAACCGCAAATCGGTACTAATTTACATATAACCACACCGATGCATTCTAGTTATTGTGCACTGGTGCCATGTTATCAATAGACACACCAATGCGGTTCTATTAAGTGACACACTGGTGACGAATAACAACAAATAAAAAAAATGCAACTCTATTTTCTTTAAGTGAAAAAAAGCAGTAAATTGAAAAATGGGCAACAAAATATCTTCAAAAATCTAATTTCATAAAAAAATTCTTTAAATACTAAACAGTTTTCATTATTTCACTATTTTTGCAAAAAAAATTTGTCAAATATTTGCAGGAGACATACCTAGAGCAAGAGAGAATAAGAGCACTATGGAGTAGCAAAATACATTCGAACAGAAGTATTTAGACAATCAGAATTCCAAACCTCTAGTGATTCAAACCTTGTAGCATAGAATTTCAAATGATATCGTGATTAAATTTGATTATTTTTTTTACTTTTTCTGTAGTTTTTTTTTTCATTTTCAGAGAAAAAAAAATCCATTTTTACCCTAAACCCTTCATTCTTTTTCTTTTCACCCTTTCTTCTCTCTGTTTCTGTGATTTCAAAATTAGCATTTTTCATTTTATATTGACATCCAACCCACAGGACGACTTGCATAGTCAGATCCCAATCCATGTCGTCCCTTGCATGAATTTTTGAAAAAAAAACGGTTTTTTTTTTTTTTTTGAATCGGTGCGCCCTAAGTAACCTAGTGCACCAATGCTTTATATTATCCTAGTGCACCGTGCAAGTACTATGTAATAAAAAATTAAAAAAAAAAAATCAATTAGTGTGTCATATCTAAAATAAGGCACCGGTGCGCTAGGTTACGAAGGGCACATCGATAATGAGCTATTTCATTAAGGCGCACAAAAAACATGTTGTTTCATAAAAACATGCTTTATTGTGTTAATCGGTGCACCATGTAACATATAATGCACTGCACCAGGTCTCCTAGTTGACAGAGAGCACCATATGGCGGTCAATTGTTAGCGCAGGGCATTTATGCTACAAAAACTAACACTGGACTATTTTTATTATTTTGTCTTTGTTAATCAGTGCAGTGGTTAACATGTAATGTACCGATGCTTCTTGTTGAAATTGAGCACCATACGGTCTATTATACTATTTTTGCAGTGCGTTTATAAGACCCCCACGCACCAACGTCAGTGTGTACAACATTAAAGGCGCACCGGTTTAATGAATGATATGGTACGGGTTTCAGATTGATAAAGAAATGACTAACAAGAGATCGGGTAAAAAAAATACTGATAACACATCAAGAAAAGAAAAAAGGGCAAGTTCTTTGTAAATTCTTTGCAAAAAATATTATTTTTGAACTATATGTAAGTTTAACTAATATGTATTGTTTATTGTGTATCATGGAGAGCCACAAAATGACAAATCTCGATAATATTATTTCTAATATAGGACCAGAAGAGCATAAAATCTTGATAGAAAAATTGCAAAAGGATGATTCAGGTGAATGAAAAAATACCATTGATCCAATATGAGTTTATTTTTTTAATTCTCATTAATAATATACTTAAAATTATTAGATAACATGTGCCAAACAGACTATTAATTCACATCTGTTTAATGTTCTACAGGGACCAACAACTCAGAAAAGGAATGTTGTTCTAAGAAAAGAAAATAAATAGACCATGCAAATGAAAATGAATTTATCCTTGGCTCATCTGGAGTGGCGTTGGAGGTTAATGAAAGGGGGAAAAGATTTTACAAAAGTTTGAGGGATCTAGTGGAACGAATGTATAGAAGTCATTTCCACTTACAATACATAAATCAATCCAATGATTCCAAGAACTTTTAATAGCAAAAATATGCAAAAAAAGAAAAGAAAAGAATGAAAAATTAATATTCCTTTAAATGTTTGTCTAGAATTATTTATAAATATCACTTTTGTTTTATTTACTTTTCATATATCAATATAAAAATTAAATAGTTTATTGTTATGTTACATTTTTAGGAAGATTATGAAAATATCAAAAGATGAACGAGCTGATATCAGAAATATGCGAGTAGGAATGTCCAAAAAGGTGTATAAGGAGATGGCCAAAGAAATGGACAAAATTGCATCGCAGGAGGAGCCATATCAACAACAACGTGCTTAAAATGTAATATGTAATCATTGAATTTTTCGATCATTAGGTACAATAAATAAAAAATTTAACATTAAATATTAATTTTCAAGTATTTTCTTGCAAAAAAGAAAAGACAATGGAACCCATTTAGCACATAAAATATGACGAAAAGGAAGAAAAAATTTGATATCTAACTTTGTGTGTAATTGTTACTTCCTTATAACAACTTAACTATATTTCATTTTTTTATTTTTTTTATTTGTTTCACAAAAATAATCATTGAATGTCTTCAAACATGTGCTAACATACAAAGAAGAACCATCACACGAATTGATTGAAATTGGGTTAAATATGGGTTGTTAGTATATATTGGCATATGAAAAATTAATTGTGGAATTTGTAAGAGCCTATCGATCTTGTTTTACTTAGCTTCGTCTATAATTAATAGAAAAAAAATATTTTATATTAAATATATGATTTTTATGGGGTATAAAACTTGCAGGAAACAAAGTATGGAACTACGCCAACAGATGAATTTTTGAAAGATGGCATGGTACATGGTTTTGAGAGAATGTGTATTGTTTATGAGTCAATTGTTTCTATAGTATGTCATTTCTTTTCAATTTACATTGATGTAATATATTATTTAATATTGTAATTTTCATTATTCTCACCAATGTATATACACTCATTACAGTTTATTTTTATGTTTGTAGATGGAAGGTGAAGAAGAAGAAAACAATCAACACTGTGAACAAAACATTCCTGAAAATAACCCAATTCATGGAAGTAGCTCTAGCAGTGACATTAGTTCAAGTGAAAAATGATGATCACTATGTTTGGATATCAAAGCAAGGCGTTGTATTTTTTGAAATATTTGTTTGTGAAATCAAACATTTTGTTTAATGTAATGGACATAGTGTCCCAATTGAAAGACAAAGGAATACCAATAACTATCCCATTTTGTATGACAAAGACTGTCATATATATATATATATATATATATATATATATATATATATATATATATAGATATATATATTTGTTTTAATTTATTCTATTGTGTTCTCAATTGTCGTTATTATGTTCTCCATTTTCGTTATCAAATTCATTAATAAAAATTTAATTTTCATATCAATATTGTTATAAGATATATATGTGTCGACTTTTGATGAATAATGAATTTTAAAAAATCACAATACTTATGATATGATATATCAAATTAATCCAAGCAACACATTCACAATAATTGCACTACCACAGATCGATGTTTCTAAAAAATACAAAATGAACACCAGCGTGTGTCAGTTATTGTACACCGGTGTGTTTGTATTCTGTAGTGCACCAATGCATTTCTAGGACCCATGGACACTGCACAAATATGAAAACCAATTAAAAATCTTGGTGTGTTTGTGCGATACTACGCACAATTTCTTTTATGTGAGACTACGCACTGGTGCATTAGTATGACATATGGGCACTGCAAAAATGCCAATACCAATTATAAATATCGGTGTGTTTGTTTGATACAGCACACCAGTGCATTTTTATAAGTCTACGTACCAGTGCATTGAGACGACCTAATGGCACCGCAAAAATCCCAAGACCAAATAGAATGCTCACGTGCGTTGTATCACCAACACTGTGCCTGGTGCAGTTTTATACCTTAACGGCTCGGTGCATGCACCTTCGACCGCCCTAGGGCCACCGACTAGATGACATGCACTGGTATGTTGAAACCTTAGTAGCGCACCGATGAAAAAACCATCTGTAATAACCTCCAGCCGCCCAAGTTTTTTAGTTGTGTTGAATTTTCATTAAAAGCTCTGCCAAAACCACCATAACCATAAACAGATGTTGTAGAAAATGTTTTTTTCAAAATTTTGGCCAATTTTATAACACTAAAAACCTCCTTTATAACCTCCGCTAGAGGGTATTTTCCTTGTAGTGTAGATTACAGTTTAATGTCCATCTTAATTAATGGATAACCAAAATAGACATGCACCCAAAAATAGAGTTATGGACCCCACCCTAGTCTGGCTGCTTAATGCAACTAGGCATGGGTGCTGAAATTTTCTCGTTGAATCTCAATGCTCCCTCTCAAAAGAAAGGGATTATCATTCACTCCTATCCTATCTCTATGATATTTGAATTTTCTCCTGGTGAGCGCCTTCGTCAGAATATATGCATCCTGATATTTCGTGGGAATGTACTGAAGCAACATTATCCTTCTCTACACACAATATCTGAGATGATGGTACCGGATATCTATATGCTTGGACCTATCATGAGACACAAGATTAATCAAGAGTTTAATGAAACTCTGATTATCGCAACAAATCACTGTTGGATCCATCTGAGAACCAAAAAAACTAACCAATATCTTTCTCATCTAGATAACCTCACATGTTGCTTCCCTTATTTCCATGTATTCCACTTCCACTGAACTGAGTGCCATAGATCATTGTTTCGTGTTGTACCAGGAAACCGTTACCGATCCAATGCTAAAGATCCCTCCTGATGTGCTCTTTCTGTTTGATGGACTGCCGCCCAATCTGCATCTGTGAAGCCTCCAAGCTTCACTCCCTCTATCCATCTGTACCATAGGGCATATTCTAATGTGCCCCTCAATTATCTCAGGACAAGCTTCCCCTCCTTCCAAAAGATCTTGGTAGGCTTAAACATAGCTTAACTCAACTGGATAACTATGTAGCAAATGCTCTGTCTCGTGTTCACCAAATACATTAGTGAGCCCACTAACTGCCTGTAGACAGTAGCATCCACTACCTCTCCAAAAGTAGCATCCTCTTTCCTCTGATTTCCTGAAAGAGGAGTATCCATGGGTTCGTAGATCTCCATGTTAAACTTAGCCACTATCTCCTTTGCATACTTGCCTTGAGACACAAAAATTTCACCATCCCGCTGCCATATTTCCTATCCAAGGAAATAATGAAGGAGTCACATGTTTTTCATTTCGATCTCCCTTTCAAGATCCTCCTTGCATGAGTGTATCAACTGCTCAACACAAGTCAAAATTAGATCATCAACATATAGAAAAATAATCAATAGCTTACGTTCATCCACAATCTAGTACAATTTTGCATCTGCTTCACTTTTGGTGAATCCCAGTCTCGTGAAATAGCTGTCTATCCGAGTGTACCAAGCACAAGATGTTTTCTTCAGACCATACAGTCCTCTTTGAGTCTTCACACATGCGACTCACTGTTGAATATTTTGAAACCTTAAGACTGCTCTATTTACACCTCTTCCTCAATTATACCATTGAGAAACACAATTTTCACATCCATCTGATGAATGCGCCATCCCATCTGTGCTGAGAGTGCAAGGATAGATCTTATGGAAGAGTACCTTGCAACAAGTGCAAAAGTCTCATCATAATCTATCCCCTTGATCTGTGAGAATTCCCAAGCCACAAATATGGCCTTGTATTTCTCCACACTCCTATTAGTAGCTTTCTTTACCTTGTAGATCCATCTCGATCCATCCACTGATTTGTCAATCGATCTTGGGACTATCTCCCATGCACTGTTATTAGCAATCGATTCATACTCCTCCACCATTGCATCAACCCAAGTTCGCTGTTGCACTGCTTCCTGAAAGGAAGATGGTTCAGTCACAATACCTTTTCTCATAATAGCCATGTATCCAGTAAATCGATCAGGAGACTACCTCTATTTGCATTGTGAAGTAGGGGCTCCTACATTCTCTGCGCCATTAAGTCTCAATCTATCAACTTTCGTGGTGCATCTTCTGCCATTTCTGATGGATGGCTCTACTCGAGTGTTTTCCTTCACTCTATGAACCTCCTCATGAGGCTGATCCACATCTTGAGACTCATCCTTGAGAACCAATAGTTCCTCCTCTGCATGCAATTCCATCTCCCTCTCAAGGGACAACCACATGGCTTTCTCCTCATCAAATTTTATATCACATCACACAACAGTCATTCTGTTGTTTGGAAATACACACGATAATTATGGGGTGTTTCAGTGCACCCCACAAAAATTCCAAACTCAAATGTTGGTTCCAACTTCTTCCTCGCATCCTTGGTCACATGCACATAAACAGATGAGCCAAAAACCATAATGCGTGAAACATCAAGTTTCTTACCAGTGAAAGCCTCTTCAGGTGTACTCATGCCAAGTACTCTATGAGGACAACGGTTTTGCACATGTACCGTTGTATTGCATGCTTCCACCCACAGATGCATCGGTAGGCCTTGATCATGCAACATCGCTCATGCTGCACCACAATAGTTCTGTTTTTCCTCTCCGCGACCCCATTCTGCCGTGGGTTATGAAGCGCTATGATTTCTCTTCCAATTCCTTCTTTGATGCAGAAGTTATTGAATTCGTTAGAGATGTATTCTCCACCATTATCGCTCCTAAGAGCCTTCACTAGCTTCCCTGAATCTTTCTCCACCAGTGCCTTAAACTCACAAAACTTAGAGAACGTTTGATCTTTCTTCTGCATGAAGAAGATCCAACACTTACGATAAAATTCATCCACAAAGATTACATAGTACTTATGTTTTGTTGTTGAAGCAACAGAGAAAGGACCACACACGTCTATGTGAACTCTCTCAAGGATCCCTAAGGCTCAGTTTTCCTTCTCATGGAAGGTCGTCTTTACATATTTTCCCGTACTACATCCCTTGCATGTGTCTCATTGCACAAGTGTACCCCTGGAAATACCAGTAGAAATCCGATGCGTGATTTTCCAGGCTCCATGGTGAAGATGGCCCAATCTCTTATGCCATAAATCGCCCTCATCCCGGCTCACCACTTGATCTGCCTTTCCCATCATTGCTGCACAACCATATACCTCCAGCTTGTAGAGATTCTTAACTCAAATCCCTATCCTCTTGGCTTGTCCTGTTGTTTTATGTCGCAGGAAAGATTTTCCTTGACTAAAAACAACGTCATAACCTCTATCCTCCAACATTAGGACTGAGACCAATTTTTTCTTCAGCCATGGTACATTCATTACATATTTTAATTGAAAGGGTTTAATTGACTACCTCAAAAATATAATAGTACCAATCTCGGTAGCACTGTACCATCCATCGTCGCCCATTTCAATATTCATCTGGAGATTGTTGTCCTCCAACTCATTGAAAATTTCCTTGTCTCCCACCATGTGAAAGGAAGCACCACTATCCAAATACCTTACAGATCCCAATGCACTGGACAGCATTCATGTGATAAATGAGAATTCAAGCTCAAATTGTGAGGCAAGAGCCTCACTAACCATATATCCTCCAACCTTCTTGTTGTTCTTCTTTTTTGGACAGTTAGTAGCAAAATTCCCATGCTCGTGACAGTGAAAACACTTCACCTTAAAAATGTGCTTCTTCTTTCCATTATTGAACTCGGACTTAGAATGGAATTTCTTCCCCTTCCCCTTCCTCACCTTGGTAGCCAAAGTATAATCCTCTTCATCTTCATTCTTAGATGAATATCCATCTCTAGTGTTTCATCTGAGCACCAACTGCACCAAATTCGACCAAAGTCGTTCCCAATCTGGCAATTTTTCCCTTCCATTGATAGATTCTTGATAACTATTCCAACTCTTGGGAAGTCCTAGGAGAGAAAAGCTCACCAAATCATCATCAACAATTGTTTTTGCAACGCTCCCTAGTTCATCCCAACATTGGACAAAATTTGTTAGAAATTTTGGAATGGTGTTGCCCCGTTCCATCTTGATCTTCCTAATTTTATCTTTGAGTGTCAATTTCCTATGGTCATTGCTGCTTTGGAATAGATTCGTCAAAGCCTTACACATTGCATATGGTGTGGCTTTCCCATGGAGGCTTGAGACAATGTGGTCTCATACTCCCTCCAACAGGATCCTCCTCGCCTTTGCCACTTTCTTTTGCCATGCATCAAGATTTGTAGCATCTGCCACAACGTGTTTAGGAACATCATTGTCAATGAATTCTTTCAAGCTATCGTCTTCAAGTACTGCCTCCATCCTATCCTTCCAAGAAATGTAGTTTGAGCTACCCTTGAGTGCATACTCTAACCTCAAGGCATTGAAAGCCATTTTGATCTTGAATTAGTTGTACCACCAAGAAAGTATTTCTGCAAATTCGAATTCTATACAGTCACAAACTCAGCTTCTGCTTCACTTCTGCATTTTCCTGTGCTCTAATACCATGTAGAAATTATACGACATGCATGTATATCTTGGATTCACCCAATCTACAATGTACTAAAGTTAAATACATAATCGCTTCTACAAATATTTTGTGGAATTAAAAACACAATCGTTAATCACATGAACATGAATAAAGATCAATCACACACAACATAAATAATTTCCCAGGGAAATCTTACAGCTAAAAAACCACACTATCTTCTATTGTATATTAAGCATGGATCATGAAACAATTACATACAAAACTCTTCTCACAAGATCCTTCCAGTAATCAGCTAATTGTTTCACACTGTCATATGTAAAACTGACCAACACATAGCGAATTCTCAGCCTCCAGACTACCTACCTTGCATACGCAATCCCTGATGGAATAGATCCCTAAAATATGGGAATTATTTCCTTCCTCGACTACGCAGGCATCATGGGCACCACTGCACTTCGAAATCTTTTACAACTAGAATTACTCGGCATGTCTCACCAACTACCTCTAACTCGAAATCCACTAGCTAACTGAATATATCACTTTCAGTTAACTGTTTCAAGACAACATTGAGAATATATTACAGTTTAATGTCCAACTTAATTAATGGATAACCAAAATAGACATACACCCAAAAATAGCACTGTGGGCTCCACCCTAGTCTGGGTGCTTAATGCAATTAGGCGTGGGTGTTGAAATTTTCTTGTTAAATCTCAGCAAGTTAATCCCATTTAGCTGTTGATAAATTAGTGGATAAGGTGGATCTATAGTGGTATATTAACCTTCCATATATATATATATATATATATATATATATAACAAATTTATTATAAACAATAAATTAAATGCATCTATAGTGGATTTTTTTTTGGTTAATTTTTCTATAATTTCACTATAAATTTATTGGAATCTAATTTTTAAATTCTAAATTCTACAAAATCTAACTATCATTATGGTTTTCAAAATATTAGAATCATTTATACATTCCAAAATACATTTCAGATAACAAAAAATTCATAATCTAACTTTAAAAAAATTCCAAAAAAAACTAGTAAACTTCAAATAATTAAGCAACTAGATTATAGCTTTCTTATTTTTTATTTTTAAATGTTCCCATATATAATAATCCTCTTAGATTTGGAAACCAATAATTATAATATATAATATTTTTAAATATTATTATTTAATAATTATAACAAAGTACATTGGTTGTTTATCAAGTTTTTATATCCTAAATATCATAAATGAAATTTAACTAATAAACTTTTAAGTGTATTATTTATATAATTCATTATATATATATATATATATATATATATATATATATATATATATATATATATATAATTTCTAACACACTTCAATACATTTATTAATATTATTTATATAATTATATATTCAAAATTATATAAATAATATTAATAATATTATTAATAATATTAATAAATGTATTGAAGTGTGTTAGAAATTATATATATATATAGATAGATATATAATATTTCTAAGACACTTCAATACATTTATTGAATTAGAGATAAAAAATAAGGGAATGTTTTCACAAATTTATTCGTAAAATCATTCGATAATGTCTATGGCGCCAAAAATACATTTATACTAATCTATGTAAAAAATAAGGGAATGTTTTCCCAAGTTTATTATGAAATCTACTTCAATAATCCATAAGAGTGAGCCCATTTGATTGTTTCATCAACTATGTCTTCCGCGCCATGTTTGAAAGAAAACCCCATATCTAGAAGTTTCTTACAAGAAGTTGGCACAAGAACACCACTTTCATCTTCACCATCCATTCTGTCACGACAAACCAAGTTTCTTCACCTTACATGAATAGAAATTCATAAAAAAAAAATAACTTCCAAGAACTTACAGGATCGCAGAAGACTACTTACTTGAATGACACAGTGAAATGTTGATAGCGTTTATGAATGTAGTGTGCGAGTGAGAAACGGTGAAAGAGCAAAGGGAACAAATATGTCGACCTTGCACGTTTGGTTGCTCCATCAAAAATATATGAGCCTCACATACATCGTCAATATGAACCAATGGTATTGATCCTAAAAACGACTCGCTCAACTTCAAAGCTTCATAATTGCCTGCAACATTTTCAAACGAAATTGTAATGTTGTCATGAGTGTTTTAAGCTAATAAATTATATAATTAAGGTTGCAGTTTTTGTGGATGTAACCTAATTAGGGTTTCAGTTTTCGTGGATGTAACGGAGGGTAGTTTAGTCTTACAAGTTTTGTGGTCTGATCTCCAATAAAGCTATATATATACTTAAGAGCATCAAGTGCTATTTCTTCCATTGAAAAAATAAAAACTAATATTGTAATTCATGCTTTAACTTTCAAAAAAAAACCAAAAATTTTTAAATAACTACGAAAATGACATACCTACCTTTAATGGGGCCTAATATTGCACCACATGATTGTGGAAATGTTGAGATAATGCCTGCCCCACAAACGAAAGCCGGTGCAATTGTCACAACCTCCATTTGGCCACCCTTTAACCCATACTCGATTGCAGCTTTCTCAGCCAAAGTCTTGGACAGGTAATAAAACTACACGTGTGAAAAGCACTACCTTTATGCTATGCCATATTTGACATACAAATTCAATCATACTATCCACACAATATCTACTTACATTAAGACGGCAGGCTCTCCTGCGCATGAAATCCAGAGGAGTCCAGGTTGACTCGTCGAGAGTGGAGCCGGTAATAAGTTGTCCTTCTTCATTGAGCGGACAAGCTGCCGCCACCGAGGAAGTGTAAACTAGGCGCCTCACCGATTTAGCACGAGAACAGGACTTCAACACATTCAAAACCCCTTTCGAAGCAAGCTCGACGGAATCATCCTGTCCCACAATCAAACATCATTAAGTGAAAAGTAGGAGGGGATAACAATCATTTTTTTCAAATTTTGTTTTTCAAATTATAAATGATACATACTAATTTAGGTAAAAGAAAATTTATAATTTCATAATTTTTTTTAAATCAAATAATAAAATATCCTCAATAATAGTAAAATATTTATAAATATTTATAAATATTTGAATGATTTTATATAATTAATTTTAAATAATAAGTCTATAAAAACATAGATTTATTGATC